>JARHVA010000290.1:5587500-5765000 GCA_037957365.1 Torreya grandis | reverse complement strand
TTGGGTTTGTTTTTGTTGCATGTGAAGAAGAAAATGAAGATATTAACATTTGTATTTGGGTTTGTTAGTGTTGAAAGTGAATAAGAATAAGAAAATATGAATAGTTGCATTTGGATTTCTTTATGTTGTTACTCAATAATAATATAAATATACAAAAAATTGTGTTTGGGTTATTCTATGTTATAATTGAAGAAGAATATTAATATATGAATACTTTAAATTTGGTTCATTTGGGGTTGCTAATGTTACATATATAAATCAAGGGTTTTCATTAGGGTTTAATAGAGTTTCACATAGAAATATAATAAGAAGCATGTTAACATTTGCATTTGGAGTCATTTGTGTTGCAAGTGAAGAATAAACTGAACATATGGAAAATTGTGTTTAGTTTCCTTTGTGTTGGAAAAAAGGAAGACTATGAACATATGAATATTTAAATTTTCATTTTATATAGTTTTATCTATAAAAAAATAAAAATATGAATATATAATGATTGAATTTGGGTTTTTTAATGTTACACATATAAATCAAGGGTCTCATTAGGGTATAATAGAGTTTCATATGGAAATATAATAATAAGCATATTAACAGTTACATTTGGGTTATTTTGTGTTTTAAAACATGAATACTATGAACATATAAATTTTACATTTGGGTTTGTTATAATTGAATATATAAATCAAGGGTTGCATATATAAACAAGAATAATGTGAACATATGAATAGTTGATTTTGGGTTCCCTTTATGTTACAATACAAAGAATAATATGAACATATTTACACTTGAAAATAGATTCATTTATGTTTGATAATATTTTATATATAAATCAAGAGTTTCATTAGGGTTTAGTAGAGTTTTTTATGGAAATATAATCATTTAAACTAAAGTTTATTATCTAATTTATTGTTAAAATATTTATCTCTTTCATTTTGTAGTTTGAAATTAGCATTATGTTTTTAATTAAAATTAATTTCAACAAACAAGTGGAATTTTCCACTAAATGAAGATTTAATTTTATTATAAATCCTTTCTTTTAATTTTTTATTAGTAGTTTACAAACTAGATTACATCTCCCACTAAATGAGGATTTCATTTCACTATAATTAGCAATGTCATTAATATGAGTAAATAGTAAATAATTTATTGGAAGGTATATTTTTTTACCATATTTCATAAGCTTAGATATCATACGTTTAAATCGTTTACTTAAATTATTAACATGAGACTCACTTACATTTAAGTGATGAAAACATTTATAATGTCCATAAAATACCATTTATATGGTGCAAAGTGATTTTCATCTTTAAATTTTATTGCTTTCAAATCAATCAAATCAAGAAAAGATATTTTTTAATCTACAGTGTATCTTTATGCATTTATATGTCTTTATTTATATATAATTTTATTCTTGTTGATAATTATGTTCTTCATTAAATTAATCACATTGTAATATACTCTCATTTATTTCCAACAATTTTAATAAAAATTAGATCTTTAGATGTTTTCTAGATGTCTTCAGGAGTATATTAAACATCATATATGAATAAACTTAAGAAATTAAATGTGTTGAGCATAATTGTTGACTATTTTGATTAAAAGTTAAAATATGTCAACAATATATAGTAAAAAACTCTTTATATGGGGTATATTATAATGTCATAGGGTGTGTCATGGTAAACTTGATGTTATTTAATAAGCAATTAACCTTGTTCATAGCCATATCTAGTCCTAATTCATTTCATGTCACTTAGGGGTCATATTTGAGTCATTAATGAAGGTTGTATGGTTTCCTATAGAAAAAAAGTGTTCCAAAATCCCTGTCAACATCTTACATGTCATATCCTATCAGCCATGGTAGTACTAACTGAAAAACTTGTAGGTTCTTAACTAAAATCAAGAAAATAGATGAAAAAGAGGAGATTTTAGTAGTTGTACAACCTATAAAGGAGTGTGACACATGTGGAAAGATTATATACTAACTCTTTAACTTACCTAAATCTATTTACACATTTTATATACTTTGGAAGCATAAAAAATAGACCAAAACTATTTCATTTGTCCATTACTCCACTAGACATGCAAAATTGGTCAATAGGTTTCTGATGGTACGATTAGTAGGAGAGGTTTCAGGTCAAATACTATTGTGGGGTGTTAGTAAACTTAGTCCAATTAAATTTCATAAAAGGATTTGGAAAAATGGTTGCCTATGATTTATGAACCATTCTTTAGAAGTTGATTGTCTCCTTTTGTATGTTAATCCCCATACCATGTAGGTTTCCTTCTTGTATGAGTTGGCCCATACAAAACACTTATTGAAATTGTTTATAGAGGATTTTAATATCATTATTTCATGGTTTCCACCCTTTTTTTCATGTTTTGAGGTGATTTAATGAGTTGAAAATTTTCAAGTTACAGGTTGAGTATACTAGTGAAGTTGTAGACATGTTCATCAACTACATATGTTATCATTTCCTATAATGGTTTTAAGAAGAGGTATATTGATGTTTCATGTTTATCAAATTTCATGGAATTTACCTCCTTCCTTATAAGCTTAGACTCACAATCTAGCATCTATGAAGTTGTAGTCATGTTTCAAACAGTCTTCTTCCTACAATTATCCATATACAATCATGGCGTATGAAGGTCATAAGCACATTCATGGAGATATATTGAATATTATTAAGATTTTGGACACCTTATTATGATATGATCAGCTGATCTAAGCTCTCTAAATAGCATATGACTGATTGTGACTACTAATCCTCTAATGTAATTGGTCCTGCACCATTAATGAAGACCTACATGTGACATACATGAGGTTGAGCACATTGAGATGAAGCATTTGAATTAGTTTCAAGTACTTCAAGGTTGTAAGAGATCCATTTTAGAATTAATAAAGGGTCTAGGAATAATTGTATGAACACACACTATGCATAGTGTCTCTACTATCTCTATTCACTACCCTATGTACTGAAAAGTGCACCTACATGTGACTTTCATAGAGACATGAAGGTAATCATGAAGGAGTTTAAGAATGTTTTGAGATCATAATATAGGTTTATGAGTTAAAGGATGTCCTAAGTATTCAATAATGGAACTATTAGGGATAGTGATACTTAAGAAGTCATTTCAAGTTAAGAAGTTTGTTTCAAGGATATGTTACCTTAAAAACACCAAAATAAAGCCCTGTACACTTTTGGTGCTACCATATGATGAAGAGACATGGAGTCTAGATAAGTTTTAATGATCATATAGGAGTGATGTGTCGACTAAATAGAGTGAATTTTTGATTCTAATAGGTGATGTAAAGGGAGCTTCCAATCCATACATTTCTACATTGCAGAAGGTCAATGTTCTCTATAGTATCTTGAACCTCAAGTGACTTTACAGTCCAAGTTGGAAGTATAGGAGCATACCTTCATTTCAAGTGGTCCTATGAAGTTGATATGGACTAATGTATCAAATAACACATTAATAATGGTTGGATTACAGTTTTTTTTATTTGTATGACAACCTACAAGACCCATTTTAGCCCAAATAAGTACACCTAAAGGTTTCAAAGAAGAGTGACATGTTAGAACTAACAATAAGAGCATTGGTATAGTTATAAACATGATATGAATATATTTCACTCATTAAATAAGACTAGATCATTTCAAGAAGGATTAAACATGGAATGGACTATGCATATCATCTTATAGGTGTCCTTTTGACTCTTGGAATGTACATCTACAATTGGACTATAACATGGTAGTGAGATAAAATATGGTGGTTTAAGAGGATGGATTAGCATGGATATGGTGTGGATATACCTAAGTGATTGTATCATGGTATTAATTACTTCAAGAATATGGTGGAAATATAACACAAGGTATAATATACAAATGTTTACCTATAGGTATGGTATTTTGGAGCAAGTAACATAGTCACAATTGACTATAGTCTAGACCTAGTCAGATGGAAGGTATACATTAAAGATATAGAAAATATTGGTATGATATACATATATTAAAGGAACCTCACAATAGTGATATACCATATCATGATAATTAAATAGAGCATGGAGGGTTCTAACATACAACTTGTAGCCCATACATTAACTCTGCACATAGGGAGTTTTGCATAGGAGTTTGCCTTGAGTTCCATGATATTTGGAGATGATAGGGGTGTGACTCAAACTTGAAATTAAGTAAAGATTATATCCATAAATTACTCAAGCATATAATATATTCAAATTTCCTAGGACAATAGGGGAATTTCCCTCTATTTTTTCTCAGATAGAGGGCATTCCTAGAGAACTAAACCCTGTAGGTTTAGTAAGTCAATGATGAGAAAGTGAGATAGACACTATGAAGACCTTGAAAAAATATGTAATGAGTTGGATTGGATATTAAAAAACCTAAATGATTCCTTGAAACATTTATAAACTACTCAGGGGTGTTGATGAGTAATTATGTGCAGTCAAGTCCTATTAGGATTAGACTAGGCCTAATGCCTAATGGGGTTCAAGTTCCATTTATTACACTAGATAAGTTATCACCTTATCACTTGGTGATCATGGAATTTTAATGTTTTTATAATGAATCTAAGGTTAGGAGGAGTCTTGATAAGTGTCACATCATCTTATATATAGACTATTTTGAGAAATTGAAGAACACCTCAGTGCCAAGTGTGAAGGATGAGTTAAAGAAGGGTGATTATGACTATAGGTAGTGAGAAAACTTAGCCATAAGAATAATATGGACACATATAATAAATTTTTGAGCCTATTTTTAACCCTCCCTCAAATTTAAATGATTTAATTTATCCCTAGTATATTATAGAGCATTCAAGGAAGGCTAAAATATGAAGGCAATTTTTAAATAAGCAATTGAAGAGTCCTACACCATATTTGAAGGAGTTTCATGATTATAAAGATATTTAACCATAGATATATTACATGGTATATTCCATAATACATTGTCATATAAAAATAATTCCTTCTTTCAACTTGACACTTATTTTTGTTACTCTTGGACTTCATTCTTCTCTTTTTCCTCTCAAATTCTATAAGTACTAGCCAATTTGGCTCTTGTTTGATAATTTAAAACCATGTATGGTGAATCCCTACTAGTTTTATGTTTTAATTTTCCTTTGAATAATACAAGGAATCTAGTTTTGAGTTCACAAAAATCTTTTCTAAGTGTTTAAAGTGATGAATGGTGAGGTCTAGTGATTCTATCCTTGCTTCTCCTTATCCTTTCATGTCTATTACAAGGAGTTCTCATTCTAACAAGTCATATAGAGTGCAGCTAGTGTGTTTGTCTACATTTAAGTGTGAAAGTGTCCTTATATTTATAAATATAGTCTCTAGTCTACTTACCTTGAGTTATCCCATGCATATCACCTATATATTGAAATACTAATGTTAGAATATCTTAAGCCTTTGGAGCTAGTTTTTAGGTATTATTTCTTAGTGAAATAAGTATGATAGCATTATGGAAATACTTTTAGTGTATCACCCCATTAGAATAAATTTATTTCATGCATATTTTTTTCCCTTTTCCCATAAATAATCAATTAATATAGGTGATAAGCACTTAAAGATAAATTCAGAGAGCTAGCTCTTAAACCTAGCAGTCTACCTCTACTATAAGAAACCCATAGTCATAGAGGTATTTCAATGTTTCCAAAATATTATATTAGGCCTAAAAAACCTCTTATATGGTTCAATATTTTGTGACAATATTTTTGGCATGCCCATTGGGACCCATTATCTTAAATATAACTTTTAAAGATGAATGTTGGTCTCGACAAAATCAACTACATATTTGTGTGCTACTCAACATTTGGAAACTCAATTCAAGGTAAAATATGGTTTTAAACCATTATTTTGTCATATATTTGCTTTCATACTTCATGGTCCTTACTAGGTCATCTTCTAGTAGAGTTTTTAATCTTATCAATCCACCTCTTCACCCTGAACTTCTTCTTAAAGTTCAACACCCTTAGCATATTATGCCCTTTGAAGAACAAGAGGACTTTACTAGCCAAGAGGATTAAGAGAGTGAGGAAAAAATTGAATAAAACATGCTTATACATTATGTTTTCCCATCCTTTAACACTAAAAATCCATTTCATCTTGATGCTTATGATGACATTCCTCTTAATGCTACAAAGAGTGTCCCTAAATTTAATGGTGAAGGTTGTGTTACTCATAGTGAACACATCAAGGACAAGTTTTTATAGTTTAAACAATGTCACTAAGGTCAAAATTACCATTATAATCCTTTCCATGTCCATTAAAGGGAAATTACTTTATTGGTATAGGATTTTTCCTGGTGTTTACATCACAACATGGGATGACTTTGGAGTGTTGTTAACTTTGAGGTTTGAAAATGAAAGTGACCACACTTCACTCATACATCAACTCAATGTGATCCAAAGATACCCTAAGGAGATAATGCATGGATTTAATGAGAGGTTCTAAAAGGTTTGGAAGAGGTTTCCTCCTCCCATTAGACCACATGTTAGCTTTGTTTTTATTATATACTTGAGAGCCATTGGTACTGATATTACCATCATGCTACAATTCATGGGTGGTTTCACTCTTCTTGAAGCATATGACATTAATATTAGGGATGAGAGTGTCCTTATTTAAGTAGGAAAGTTTCCTCCAAAAGTGTTTATGACTTTTATACCTAATGTTCTTATTATTGCTCCAAACATTGCCCAAGTTCTTAATGCAAATACCAAGCTAAAGAGTACTCCTAAGAAGGTAGATGATGCCATGGATAAAGGTGTATAAATTCAAATGTGAATATCTAAACTTAGTCAAGACAACATGAAATAAGTTTTTCATCAAAAATTCTATCCCTATCATCAAAAATATGGGAGAGGGAGAGGTAAACGATAGCCTAATTTCAATAGGCATGCTAACACATACAATCCTAATTCTACCTTCAACATAAGAGATATGGTACTGGTGCATAGTAATATACTCAAAGGAGAAGAATGGAAATAATGATAATTCATGGACGAAAATGGAGGAGAAAAATATCTAGTTTTTCAAGGAGGGGTCACTCCTCTCCTATCAATATAAGATGAGGTAGTAATGCAAGTAAGTGGAGGTTGGTAACCTTAAGGAGAAAGCTTCACCAACTTCCTAGTTGAAGACACCTTCATGCTCAACCAAGGAAATTATATTATAGATAATAAATGGTATAAAATAAAGGATTAAGAGGTGATAATAATGTGCCTACAATTTTATCTAATCCTCCTACAAGGAAACAAAGCATAACTGTAAGCATGTCAGTCCCTGACATTCTCGCACCTTCTCCAAATCAGAATGTGATATGGTCTACTCAAAGTACCTCAATACCTCAAGTTACAAACACTTCATTTACTCTAAGGATTTAATAAATAGTAAGTACCTCTACCTTAACATATTAGATCCATTGAAAAGTGCTAAGGCATCCATTTCACTTTGGGATGCCCTTCATATGCCTGGCCAAAAGGAACTCTTGTAGAAATAGTTATCTGCCATCCATGATATTCCTCCATCATCAAGAAATGGTAATGGTCATGTGGATATTAATAATTATATTAATAAAATTGTGGAACCATCTACCAAGTTTTAGAATCCTCCATCTTTTTACCTCACTCTCATAATGAGTGAAAAACTAGTTCATAATTGCATAGTTGATAGTGTAACCTCTACATCAATGATGCCCAAAGTTATAGCTGATAAATTGGGCCTAAATTATGAACCCCATACTAAAAGAGTTATTTATTTATATGGTACACCTAATAAAACAATATGATTGATCAAATGTTTGAAGATTTTTCTCCATGACTATCATAGTTTCCCTATCCTCCAAGACATTATTGTTGTGGACTTGCCTGCTCATTTTTCAATATGACTTTCAAGAGATTTCAAAAATAATATATGAATATACCTCTTATATTATTTTTCCTTCCTATCATTTAAGACAAGATATGTAATTAAGGTGACCATAATAACTTAGCCTCTTGTAAGATTCCCCATTGAACCCTATGTTGAAGCAAGCTCTAACTTGAATTGTGTGATCAATGAGAAAGAAGAGTCTATTATGGATGATGGTGTTTATTCCAAGATTGAATGCATAGATGAATTATTTATACATGAGTATGGTGCATATTATTATGAACATGATCCATATGCATACTTTGAGCAAACTGACCTTGGCACCTATATCATCCTTGAAGAAGCAATTGAGCAAGATGAGGTAAGTGTTGAGAATTCTCTCTCATAAACTAATGAAGGTAACTATTTAATCCATACATGTGATGAGGATAGATGGAAGGACATGATATATCATAATGATGACATGATTCATGTAAATCTACCTATAATTCATGAATCTACCCTTGATGATGACATCCATGAGGAAGAGGAAGATGACTCATGGTAAAGGTTCAATTCCATATGTCAAGAATTTGATTAGTTAAATAATAATCCTTATCCTAAAAAATAATGCATATCTAATGTCAAGTTTTTTGATAATCCTAAGGAATAGGTTATTGAGTGTCTCACCAAGCATGGAAAAGAGTGTCATGTTATGAATGAGGATGAACTTTAGTCTATTATCCAAGGGTCTGTAGTCATAGAGAATCTTAGTGAATTTAAGGTAGAATTATTTGTGTTTAAGGAGAAACTAACACCTCAAATTCAATATGAATCATTTATAGAAGTAATGAAACAAAATGAAATCAAGATTGATGATTCCAAGCATCAAGTGCATCATGATAAGGAAGAAATAAAATTTGAGGTAGATGTCATACATTCTCATCTACAGTTTGAAGAGCACAAAATATATATGACAAAGATAAAGAAAATTTCATCTCCAAAAAAATTATTTGGAAAGCAATAGAAAGCATTCATGAAAGCTCAAAGTAGACCACTTGTAGGCATGAGGAGATATAGAGATGGTAAGCTTCTTGACCATATACATATTCAAGTGGTTGATGACGAGAATGCCTCATATGACATGTTGGTTTCATGGAGTGAACAATATGTAAGAGGAACCATTTTTTAACTTATTTTAATCATAGTAATATTTTTTCACCTCAAGAGTGAGGTCTTGTAAATACTAGGTTAGGTGTGTGTTTTTGTTTCAATTGTGTGTGTGTTCCATAAGTGTTATTGAGAACACATGTTTGTTTCCTTTAGTGTGTCTTGTTTTGTGTGTCTTTATTTTGTGTTTGGTGTGGTTTCAAAGGCAAGTGAGTGTTAAAATTTTTCATAGGTGACTCCATATCCCAATGGATAGGATTAGGCTACTGGTCTTGGCATAACAAACATACCACCCCTTGGAAATCTCAAAAAATGTTGACTATTTTGACCACAAGTCAAAATAGGTCAACCCCCTATAGTAAAAAACTTGATATATGGGTATATTAGAATTTAATATGGTGTGTCATATTCAATTTGATGTTATTTAATGAGATATTAACCTTGGTCATAGCCAAATATAGTTCAAGCCATTTCATGTCACTTGGGGGTCATATTTGAGTCATTAATGAAGGTTGTATGGTTTCTTATAGTAGATAAGAGTTAAAAAATCCATTTTAATGTCATTAATGTCATATCCTATTATTCATGTTAGTACTAACTAAAAAAATTGTAGCTTTTTAATTGAAATCAAGAAAATAGTTGAAAAAAAGAAGGCTTTGGTAGTTGTACAACCTATAAAGGAGTGTGGAACATGTACAAGCTTGTAGAATGACTCTTGAGATTCCATGATTCCATTTACATGTTTTATATGATTTTGAAGCATAAAAATGAATCAAAACCGTTTCACTTCTCCATCATTCCACTAAACATTCAAAATTGGTTAACAGATTTATGATGGTATGGCCAGTAGGAGAGGTTTCAAGTCAAATGCTCATGTGGGGTGTTATAAAAATTAGTCCACTTCCAACTCATGGTATGATTTTGAAGAATGGTTGCCTATGATTTATGAAATATTATTTATAAGTTAAATGTCTCCTCTTGCATGCTAATCCCCATACCCTATAGGTTTCCTTCTTGTGAGATGGTTCATACAAACTACTTATTGGAATTGTTTTTATAGGATGTGAACATCCTTGTTTCATGGTTTCCATCCTTATTTTCATGTTTAGAGGTGATTTTATGAGTTTAAACTTATCAAGTTGTAGGTTGAGTATAGTAGTGAAGTTGCAGACATATTCATCAACTATAGAGGTTGTCATTTCCTATAGTGGTTTCAAGCATAGGTGTATTGATGTTTCATATTTATCATATTCCATGGAATTCACCTCCTTCCTTTACAACTTAGTATCACAATCTAGCATGTATGAAGTTGAAATCATGTTTCACACACTCAATTTCCTACAAGTATCCATCTACAGTCATGGTGTATGAAGGTCCTAAGCACACTCATGAAGATGTAGTGAAAATTATTAAGAGGTTAGACACCTTATTATGACATGAGAAGTCAAGATAAGACCTCTAAATTACATATGATTAATTGTGATTACTAATCCTCTAATGTATATAGTCCTACACCACTGACAAAGACCTAAAAGTGACATACAAGAGGCTGAGCAAATTAAGATGAATAATTTGAATTGCTTTCAAGTCCTTCAAAGTTGTAAATAATCCATTTGAGAATTGGTAGAGGGTCTAGGACTAATTTTATACCCACACACTATGCATAGTGTCTATATCTCTATTCACTATTAGTAGAGGTTCTTAAAGCATCAAAACATGCTATGGATGAGGATAGCTAGGTTTTACTTTAGTACGTAGGATAGTGCAAAAAAATCATACACAAGGTGGGAAAATAGAATAATAGTAAATTTGAATTATTATGAATTAGATAGGAATTATAAACAACCAATAATTCATTAACATTTATAGAGCATTCAAATTAAATTAGATAGAAATAAGCTTACCATTAAACATGAGAATGCATGCAAGGAACAAAATAAGAAACACAAAAAGTAACCATAACCAAAATAGTATTTATTGATATCTAAGACCAAGGTGGAACTATATTCTTCATATAAACACACACACACACACACACACACACACACACACACACACACACACACACAATCACTTGTAGTCTATGACTATTCATATTCTTCTCATACTTGGTCCCAAAAGAGGAGTCTATTCCTATTTTAACCTATTACAATTCATGGAGATAGGACATAATATACATATATCTGACAAACTAGGTACATAACCTATGAATACAAATAAATATCCTATGTAATTTTACTACTCAATTTCTTCTCCCAACACTTTACTAGATTTAAAATGTTATATCATCCCAAAACAACATCATAAGATCTTCTAAAATTGATCACAGTGTAGAAGCTAAAGAGGTTAGACTAGTAAGAGTCACAACAATTGATCAAGGTGTCATTTTGGGTTTTCACCTCTCATGCACTACTTAGCCACCCTTTTAGGTTTTTAATAAGTTGGCATAACTAGGTGGCCACCCTTTATAGGTTTTTAACCATCCTAGTCTTGCTTATATTATTAGTCATCCATAATACAAAAGTGTTTACAAAATTTTCAAAATTTCCACCTTACACAGTACTTAGCTTGATGGAGGAGGCATGGACATAGATGAGAACTAGATAAAAGATTAATTATCCTTTATTTGTATAGTCTTTTAATGAGTGATGAACTACTAGAGCTTAGATGGTAGCTTGTACACTAGAGTGTTGAGGATTTGGTTAACCTCACTACAAAATAGAGATAGGTCAGTCTTGTATACATTCCAATTAAGCATAACTTCCTAGACCATGAAAAATAGAGTGTGTAGTGGTGTATAATATTCTTGAGGTCTAAGTCATCAATGATGCTCATGATTTACTTAGTGTTATTCACCATCATCTAGATCTCACCACTCAACTTCTCTAGTTTGTCTATATGGCATTGGGCTTGGAAACTTGTGAATGAACTACACAGAAGATTAATTTTCCAGTTGAGGAGTTTGTCATGAATGTTATCCCTAACATTGATCAAATATTAGAGAGCTATATCATTCTCATCCATCAAGGTTTATGGTTTCCCATAGTTGTTTTGGCAGTGGTAACTATGGTGAAGTCTATTCTAGAATTGGCTAAAGATTCATCTAGTTGCTACTTCCAGTCCAACAAAGTGGGAACAACCTATTGTGCTTATAATGTAGTAGTGTTAAACATGCCTTGGTATTAATCTATCAAGGTTATTAGTGTGGCTACCTCATTCTTCATGTTCTAGTCCAATGTGCCAACTACATGGATTTTATGAGCTATGCACTAGTCCTTAGTTATCTCAAAGACCAATGTATTAAGTCTACATTGGTCAGATATGACCCAACCCCTGATTTCTTAAGTGACCAATTTTGGGTAGGTGGCTTAGATCATCTTCATAGATTTGTGAAGGTGAGCCTTCAACTCTACATTCTTTCCCTTGGATTGATCTACCTCCAATTCTAAGGAGGTGGTCTTCTAAGAAATTGACTCCTCAAATATGGCTATGCCCTCCAATTATTTCCTTAGTAGAAGCTTGGAGACATCTAAGGAACCCTCCTACTTGAGAGGGAGTGTGGAAAATGTGATTATAGGTGTTAAAGGATCTATTCATAGCATCGTGGCAAGTGGGAGTGAAAAAGTGGTGCACTGAGCACCAATGGTTGGGACATCCTAGAGCCAAATGTCTCTCAATAGTAACTCTAGAAGATGAGGACCTATTAGAGTTGTAGTTGGTGCTTCTTATTGTGATGGATTATCTACTTCTACCTAAGGCTAATCTAGTGCCTATTGCTGCTAAATTATGGCATCTGCTAGTAGATTAAGTTATTATGCAACATCTTTATCCTACTTTATTTTTTCCTCATCCTCCTTTTTATTATTCATCTCTTCCTATGTAACTTAGAACTTTTCTTGTTCCTCCTTGGAGTTCAACTTATATACACATTATTCTTCTTATTTCTTCTTATGTTCTATCAGGGCCATAGCCTTGGCCTATTCCTATGTAGCATAGGCCTACACTTATGCTTTTGATTATTATTATGTTTGTGTCTATACTTATGCTTATGATTATTGTTGGTGCATGGATTAATATTATTCTTATTTATTTTTCTTGGTAGCTACCTCTACTTGCTATTATGCATGCTTTTTAAATTTCATGGCATATTGTGCTTGGGCTGCTATGTCTTGTTTTCATTTCTATTATTCCTATACCTTAAACTTGGGATCAAGATCATCTTCCTTTTATTTCTACACCTTCACCTCTTATAATTTCTTGGATACATCCATGGAATTTTTTCTATCATCCTTTGCATCCTTAGCCTTTTGTGTAGCCTCAACTTCTTTAGCTTGTTGAGTTGCCTATTGTTACCGAGCTTGCTCCTTCTTCTACTTCTTCTCTTCCTTACTCATCATTCTGCTACATGAACTACTTCTTCCCTAGAGGCCTATTATTCCTATATGGTGGGTTACTTAGGTATGATCTCTTTAACCTCATAAGCATGTGGTGATGGTATTGAATCACTTGGTCAGACTTTGAAATTGGAAATCTATGCCTTCTTCCACCCAAGTGTGACCAATCTACATTTTGGTGGTGATGAAGTAAAGGTAGGGATAAGTTGTGCTTATTATGTAGTGGTTGGTCATTCAAATGTGTGTTGTTAGAGTGTAGGGGATACCCTATCCTCTCACCTTATTTGAGGTCTATGAATGAGTGATCCTGGGGGGATCTATGAAATTAGTGCAAATATATCTTCAACTATGAATGTGGGAGCAGGTTGTGGTTGGAAAAAATCAATCTTTCATTGAAATTATTCTAATTTTTCTTGCATAATATCAACAAAAATGTATGGTGTGAAATATGGAAAGTCCATCAATAGTTTTAGGGGAACTTGATTTTGCACTTGAACTATGCACACAACCTTCCAGAAGAAGATTTAATTCTCCTTCCTATCATAGAAATCTCTAGCCATGTCTATAATCATGACCTAGTATATTTCTTACTCATTTGTGCCCATCTATGGAAGGTCACATAAGCTCATGATCTATGGCACCTTCAGATCATCTAACCAAGTTTTTTTGTTTCATGTATTATGCTTCAAAAGAGGGGAAGCCATTTGGTACTCTATGGAAAGCTTATGCTTTCCCTTATATTTCTAGGAACTAGTAGCTTCTTTTGGTTGTTGTGTTATAGGAATTGGTATGCCAAGTGGTATGGCCTATAGGGGAGTCACATGTCAGGCTACAAAGGCTTTTTATTTGGTGAATTCTACCTGAACCATGTCCATGGTGACAAAGAATGGAAGTGGTGTGAAAGGTGACCATGGTAGCTCATGAATGTGAATGACCTTTTGGGAGTAAGGTGATAATTACATGTTGACCTAAAAATTGCATGACATTTGGTGGTACTCAAGGATGCATTGAGATCAGTTCCAAACACTCCTCCCACCATGCTTTGAATTTTCACTCATGTGATATATATCCACAATCCTATGCCTAGATGAGATTACAAAATTACAATGTTGACCAATAATCCATGTTAGGGTGCACTTCTCCCTTCAGGGACTTCCATTACATGAAATAGAATAGGATGATGAGGAACTAGTATTAAAATGTCTACCTTGTAAAGGTGTGACACCTGTCAATGTTGGTGAGTATCTCTTGAATGAATTACTCTGACCAATTATATTTCTCAATCTTATGGATCATGTGATGGGTGATGTCTATGACCCCTTTTGGTAATTATTTTGCAGACTTGGTCATCTGCCAAAACCTCCTAGTGATGCATTTGATGAGGATATGCATTGGTTCATTAGGAATGTCCTCAATTGGGATCCATTTAGATATATAAACATAAAATTATATAACTTATTTTAGGATAGGGTGCATTCTCATCCTATATGGAGATAGGGAGTCTCCTCATGTAGGCATGCCCAAAGCTTGGGCCATAGTTTTTGTGTTGATTACAATGGTGACATTTGACCTAAGGTATATATTTCCATCATTGTATTAGTTGAGTAGAAATTGTATAATCTCCCCAAAATTACCAAAATTAGGCATTTAGAGTAAGCACTCAACATCTATGTTGTGGAAGAGTTGGGAGCTGTGAGGGCTAGTGGTTACACAACATTGATGGGGTTAGGGTGAAATAACTTTTGTTCTACTTGTTGAAGGAAGTTGAATGGATATAGATCATTAAAATTTATTTGTTTGAGACTCATTTCAATTCCCATTGCTTATTTTTTTGCCTTTTTAAAACCTCTAATGAGATATGATGTATCCATGATTCTTGAATGAAGAACTTGAAATGATGGTGGCTCTTTATGCAATAAGGCTACGCCATCTCTTTGAATTTGTAGATTTGGAAAAATATGCATAAGGATTAAATTCCAACTTGGTTCCCAAACTTAGATTTTATATATTTCATGCCTATTGGATTTCACATAAATGTCACACTTAGCTATCCACTCATCATGAATGTAATGGTTAATGTGGCAAATCCAATCTAATCTGGTAATTAAGGTAGTTAGTCATTAACACACGTATGGAAATACACCATTATGATATTTGATATCTATATGGGGGTATGAGTGGATGATGTTGATGGGACACCAATATTTTGAAGATAAAGTGAAGCAAACCTTAGATCTGGCATTTACTTCTAGTGGATGACCATTATATAGTGGAAATCTTACTGATGTGACTTGTTTGTACCTTTTCTAGACTTAATTTCTTTCATTCACTCCTCTTGACATCCATGATAGTGCACATGGATTCTAATACACATGGCTAGTGCACACTATGCTTGGTATCTTGGTTCTCAAATGGTAGTGAAGATATCATCTACAAACACACACACATAAAAAGAAACACACAAAAAAATGAAGAATTAAGAAATCCTAATCTACTTGGTGCTACTCAACACCCACTCACTTATAAGAATGAGATCAATTTGGCTATTGGTGGTAGGGTTTAAGACTAAAACCATTCATCTACCCTGGTAAAATAGTTCCTTGAATATATCTTAAAACCATGATTCCTTGCTATGATAGTTCATTTATAACATAAAGCCCTTTCCATCGAATTTGTAACTTGCCCAAAAATACTTTAAAATGACTGTCATATAATAAGACTGGTTGATCCTTATGAAATTCCTTATGGTACAAATTCTTATCATGTCATGATTTATATCTCTACTTATGAACTTCCTACATCCATGTTGCTCTGTATCTATACTCTTCCATCCAACTCAGTTTAAGAAGTCTATTGGTTAGAGATTCATAATCCCCTAGTCTCATGACCATGGAAATGTGTAAAATGGGTACTAAATATTCCATTGGCATAATTTCTTCAATCCCATACACCAAATGGAATTGCATAAAACATATGGATCTCTTATAGTGCATGAGATATGCCTAAAGAATTGTAAGAATGTGATCTTCATAGTCATCCCTCTTAACATCACATATCTTTGTCAACAATTTACCCAACACTTTGTTGGAAGCTTTAGCTTGTCCATTTACTTGTAGATGGTATGCAGTGATTTTATGATGAGAAATCATAAATTGCTCAATAATAACCTTGATGGTGTTATTCAAGAAGTGTGTGCCTCTGTCATTGACAAGTTTGATAGGGCATTCAAATCTTGTAATAATGTTTTCATAGAGAAAATTTTCTACATATTTCATGCCACAACTAGGTGTTGTAGCAACTTCAACCCACTTGGTAAAATAGTCAATCATAATGACAATATATCTTAATTACTACATTTTCTTAATGGATTGATAGGTCTAACAAAGTCAATTCCCCATTGTTCAAAGGGTTACTCAACTAATAGAGGATATAAAGGCATTTCATCTTTTTATAGTGGTTTACCCATGCATTGGTAGACATCACAATAATGAACTACTTTGTGTGCATCCTAAAAAATATTTGACCACCATAATACACTATAAAAACTTCCTAGTAGTATCTTCTCTATAAAAATGTCCTCATATGACTCCTTGATGTGCCTCTAGTAAGAGTTGAGGTCATTCATGTTCTAGAACAAATATGCATAGTACTTCATCCTTCCCCAAGTGATATATAACCCCATTGATGATGGTGTATGGTAAATCTCTAGTGAAAAATTAATTCTTTTCATGTTTTTGATAGTACGTAGGTAATATTCCTTGTTTGAGAAAGTTATAAATTACTTTGAAATTTTTAGGAATCATAAAAATGCAAAAAAGATACGCATCAGGAGAGTCTTCCTATAATTATTCTAGTTATTTGCCATTAAAAATGAAACTAAGATGATCTTCCCCCTTGTTCTCTATTCTTAGCTTGAAATTAATGTGAAATTATAACTCCTAAAATAAAATCAACCACTTAGAGATGTGTCCTCCTATCATCAACTTTTTGATAAGGTATCATAGAGCTTGATAATTAGTGAAGACTTTGAATGGTGTCGTGAGAAGATAGTTTTGAAATTTGTGTAATGAGAACACTATGGCCAATGATTCTCATTCAATTTTTTTTTTAATTTCTTCTCTTTGTTAGATATTTTTTAGTTAGGAAAATGAATAGGATGTTCAAGTTCACCATCTCTTGGCTATTCAAGCAAAACACCACTTGCAATACCTAAAGTATCCACATGGATGTGAAAGTTCTTGCTCTAGTCTAAAAAGATGAGGATGGGTGTAGTAACCAATATATGCTTTATCTCGATGAAGGTTACTTGGCATTCTGAAGTCTATAAAAACTTCACACTTTTTCATAGTAAAGATTCTAATGGAGATGAAATAGCTACATATCCTTTGATAAACCTATGATAACACCCTGTATGGATCTAAAAAGATCACACTTCCATATAACTAACTGATGGAGGCATACTCAAAATGACTATAATTTTAGCTTGGTCTACCAAAATGCCTTCACTTCATACTACATGGCCAAGCAAGATGCCAAAAGGTGTAAATAAGAGGCATTTATTTAAATTCAAAGCAATGCATAGATCTTGACATCATTCTAACATTAAGCAAAACTTAAACAAATGTTCTTTAAATAAGGAAAATACTACCCAGTCATTGAGATAGAATTTTAAGAAGTCACGAATGAAGTACTTGAACGTAGTCACTACTACATGAGAGAACACAATAGGTGTATTTTTAAGGCCAAAAGGCAAGACCTTGTAAGAAAAAGATCTCCATTCCATCGAAAAAGTTATTTTGTCTCTATCTTCTTCTGAGATGTGTATTTGATGCTATCCACTGAAACTATCCATGAAATAGTAGACTTTATGTCATGTGATAGATTATAAAACTTAATCTATGAAGGGAATTTGGAATAGGTCATTCACATATGCATCATTCATAATGTGATAATCCTCACATACTCTTATCTCCCCTATCTTCTTTAGCTACACTACCATAGATTTACCCAATCCGCCTTTTCTACCAGATAGATTATTCCTACATCTTGTCTCCTATTGAGTTCAATCTTCACTTTTAGATTCATGTTTGGGTTTAAATTATATAATTATTTATTTGTAGGTCATGCACACTCCTTAAGTTCAATATGCATTTTTCCCAGAGATGGGTCAAATCCTTAAACCTCTAAAAATTTAGTGGGAAAAACATCCTGATAATCTCATATGAGTTACATAAATTCAAAAACTTCAACTTCTATATAATAATCACCTATATGTGCCAATTTGGGAACCTCCTCTGTTTCAATGTTTGCTACATGATTTTTAATTGACTAATAGTAAATCTTATAATTTTTTCATCAATAGATTCATGTATCATTCATTACCCATCCTATTCTATAATTTGTATGCTGCATAGCTTTTCTTCTTCACTAGGTTCTATGTCAATGTCCTTTACTAGCTCTACTAGCTGTCCAGGTCCAAATAACTCAATTAAATCTAGATCATCATCAAAATCAGAAACCTTAATGTCCTCTTCTTCATATTGTATTTGGTGGCATGGCTGCATAATAAATCATTATTTTATTTTGGTAGATTTATATCTTTGTAATGTTAAATTGAGATTAAAGGTTATGTTCTTTTATGTCATGGATTCTATTGTGGTTATTAAGTCTTCTACACTCCCATGGCATAAGAATTGTTTTATTTTTAGGAGTGCATTTTAAACTAGAGGGTTCTCATCTTCAAAAACAAACATCTATATGAAATCAATTTTGCACATGTACCCAATTATTTATCTCCCTCTTGTAATCTTTATGAATATACCATGCTGATGGTAAAGGAGTAAGTGTATAATGGAATATGTGAACCTAGTTTTTTATCTCCACACATTCCTCAGTCCAAACTTTAACACATTTATAAATATGAATTTTAGGTCATTCACCTTATTGGAAGAAATGCTAATTATTTATGATGATTTTTGGTAACTATAACTTTCTAATCATGAGATCACATGCATCATCCCACTTGAATTGATCATTTCTATGAATTATCCACCATGTCATTGCAACTCCCTTTAGGGCATAATTTAAAGCACTGACCCATTAGATGATGGTAGGTATATGAATTTATAAGAACATTATAAACTCATTGATATCATTAGTTACATATTAAATAAGAAGTTGTCTTTCATGTGCAAATACCATTCTCATAGGTTAGATTTCATGATCACCTCAAGTCCAATTGAGTAGGTGTGTATCTAAGTATCCATTGATAGATGAATCTATTTACCAAGGCATAGTTTCTTCTCTATTCAGCTCTATATAGTACTACATATGATCATTTGCTTGATAGAGGAAGTCAAATTTTGATTGAGTCAGGTATTTAGAAAACATACACACATAAAATTCTATGACAACTTGGGTTGCCAACGGTTGTGTAACTACTAGTTTGGGCCTCCATTGTTCATTTCCTTCAACTATTGAGTGAGTAATGATTTTACCTAAGGTTTAGTATGCTCATATAAGAATTTATAGTCGACTATGTGCAGAGATTTTGGATTTTCTTTAGAGTTCACCTTCATCTAACTGGTTTCATGCATGACATATGGAGATTCTAGTTCAACTAGAATGATGTATGATTTGTGCACTTTATTCAAATGAATGATGAGAACCTTATATATTTGGTGTACCTCTAATTGATTTTGCACTATGTTGATAGTCATCTAACCATCACATTCCCATTTCTTGCTAATTAGTGTAGGGTAATGTATTGTTATTGTCTTCATGTCAATGACTTCAAAGTCACCATGCAAGGTCAATTTTGCAACTTTTATCTCAACATATTATAATCTACCAATAGGCTCAACTCGTCCATAGTCATCTAAGCTTAGATTCACTAGGTTTGCCTCTAAAAAGGTTTGCCTAAATTTTGCCTCTGGATTCATAATCAACTCATGTTGAGGCAAACCTTTTTATGATCCATAATCAACTCATCCATAGTCATCTAAGCTTAGATTCGTTGGGCAAACATTTTTTGATTCCATATTTAAAATGCATTCTCCTTAAGTTTTACACTCACCACATTCATATTCTAGATGAGCTTGTAGTTTCTTTGCTTATCCAATATAGGACAATCTTCTATGTCATTCTGGTCATATATTCTATAGTATATGTAGTAAGATTGTCTTTAAGGACTCAATGGGAAATTTCATTGTACATGATTGTACTCTCCAACATAGGTAGCATTATAAAGGAGGCCATTGATAGTTATTTCCTCTACCACCTTGGTAACCTCTTTTGTATCTTCCCTTAGCTCCTCCTCTGTTGAAATAATATCCTCTTCTATAACCTCTTTGTTTTTGTGAAGTGTTCTAATGTTGATGGTGTTGGGTATTATCTCTAATTCTGAATCATTATTACACATTTGGTGGGGTCTAACTCATTTTTTTCCACTAATTCATGGATAAGATCTAGGATAATGTAACTGGTACTATGGATATGGTGGTGTCCAACTTAGTGAAGGAGGGGTCCAATTAGCCAAACCTTAAGGATGGTATTATGTAAAACTAAGAATCCATTATGAACCTGATTGGGTGGCACAACCTTTATTGACCTCTAGGATTGGAATCATTTTCTTCGTCAAGGATATTTGTTGTAAAATGATGGTGAATACATTTTAAGTGATGCCTTACTTGATCTCTTGTAAATCCCTATATTTATTTTCACCATGATTGTTTGACTTACATAAATTGTAATATAGATTTTGTGGATTATTTACGTATTGATGTAGAATATGGTACTACATTGTTACATACCCCACTACTTGACATATTTCACAGAATTCTATCTTGATCTTAGGATAATTATTCTTGTGATTTCCTTTTTTTTGCACTCCATACACCATAGATTTAATTTAGGTTTATCTGCCTCATGGTATTTCTCCATTCTCTTCATAAAATACTATAGTGTATTTTCAATCTTGGAATTGGCAACATGAGCTTATCCATACTCTTTAATTTGTTCTACTCACAGGTCAATAGCTCTAGCATTTGCTTTAGTAGCATATTGAGTCTGTGTAGTGGCAAACTTGATTTTGGAGTGCAGTCCTTCAACAAACCACACAACTTTATCTTTGTTTATTAAGGAAAATTATAACTTATTCATCACATTAGAGAATATTTAGTCATATTCATAGATTGATTATCTTGACTTTTGCCTTATTTCCTTCAAGTCTTGAATAGTTTGATTAGTGAATTTCTTTATCTTGAACTCTATGATGAGCCATTTCTTAACCTATTATAGAATTATTTATTGAACATATTTATGGTATAAAAACTCAAGTGATCTTCTAGATAGTGTCCCTACTAACTCACACTTTTGGATAAATTCATTAGTAATGGCTTTATCTTACCATGTCATTTCACATGTCAATAAGTAATATTTAGGGTCCATAGACCCATAATATATTTCTAATTTTATGAATCCTCCTAAATGACCCATTATGTAAACTAGTGTCAATGGAATATATTTTACAATTGTTATAAGAGGAGGCTACATTCTAGGTGATCTTGCTTATGTACTACTTTGCACACTAGGAGAGTCAATGTGTGCACTTTGTTTTTCCTATGATTCCTTCTTTTGTTTACTTGGTTTCAACAAGACCTATGGCCTTTAAATCCATTTGAATTTATGTTTTTTCTATTTTGGTACCCCAATGATGCACTTGATCTAAAAATGGACCTTCCTAACTATTATCTTCCTATCCACTTGGTTGAAAACTTCTACTAGAATATAAAAAATTGGGCTAAGGGGATGTGTGCTCTTCTAGTGAATGATTATTTCCTATGACTTTTTATTTTTGTACTACACTTAAACCTATGATTAACCTATGACTATGTTCTATTTCTTTACTCAATTCTTCTTCTTCTAATAAATACCCATACTTTTATCTATGCACTACATCTATCATCTAACTACTTTACTTCTATACTATTCTCACCTTCTTCAAACATCTATTCTTCATCTCATTCTTTGTCACTTCTTTCTATCCACTGGCATTCATCATCTTCTTCCTTCATCTTTCATTATTGTTCTCTATCATATTACTCATCAAGTCTTCTTAATCATTCATCATCTAATTTACTACTACTCTTACCTCTACTCATAACTACATTGGTATTCTTTTGTTTATTCCATCTATTTTGTTGTTACATTTCACATTCTAAATCCAAACTTTGTTCTAACTCTTCTTCCCTTGTATCTCCATTCTAGATTCAAGTTTAGGCCTTACCTATTCATCTAATCATAATTCATTGTCATGTTACACACACCCCCATATGCTCTAAGAGACTACATGACGCACAACCTAGAATGAATGATGATTAGATGAATAGAGCACACTGGTCCACAACTAACATCTTCACCAGGAGAGGTAGTCACTGTAAAAATTTCCCTCTAATTCCTCAAAAAAAAAGTCCTATGTAGATTTGAAAGCTATGTTTTATTGTACTACAAACTTGCTGATGTATCTATCTATGGTGGTAGAAACCCAATAATCTATCACTCTCATCTAGTCAGTTTCTAGTTTCTTAAACTAATCTATCTTCTCTTCAATCCATATAATTATTTATTTTGTTGTTAGGTTAAATAAATAGTATTCCAACCATGATAACTAATTAGCTAGAAATCTAGGTAATTTTTACCATTTTTTTTGTAAATATCTCCATAGATATGCTCTCAAATGATTTATTATCTGGTAAGACCAATCCATTTGGATTATTCTTCTGTGAATTTACATAATTTTTGGTCTAACCATGTCTCAAAGTCTCTCTACCCTAGTAACCATCTTAGCATAGTTTCCTTTAGAAGGAGTGTTTCCACACTCACCACACCATTGTTCACAAAGGTTCCTAAAGCATCAGAACATGCTAAGGATGAGGATAACTAGGTTTTACTTTACTGCACAAGATAGTGTAGAGAATTCTTATACAAGGTGGGAAAATAGAAGCATGGAGAAGATAAATTATTGTGTGTTAGATAGGAATTGGAAAAACCAGTAATTCATTAACATTTATAGAGCATTTGAATTAAATTAGATAGAAATAACCTAAACATTAAACATGAAAATGCATGTAAGGAATAAAATAATAAACAAAATAGTTAATCATAACCAAAATAGTCTCTATTGATCTCTTCAAAGGTGGAACTCTATTCTTCATACAAACATACATACATACATATGTATGTATGTATGTATGTATATATATATATATATATATATATATATATATATATATATATATATATATATATATATATATATATATATATATATATATAGTCATTTGTAGTCTATGAATGTTCATATTCTTCTCGTATTTGGTGTCAAAAAAGGAGTCTGTTCATATTCTAATCTATTAGAATTCATGGAGACAGGAAAAAATATACATATATCTGATAAATAGAGTACATAACACATGAATACATACAAATATCCTATGTAGCTTTACTATCCAATTTCTTATCCTGGCATTCACTTCTATGTGTATTGAAAAGTGCAACTACATGTGACTTTCATAGAGACCTAAAGGTAATCATGAAGGAGTTTGAGCATGTTTTGAGATCCTCATCGATTTTAAAGAGTTGAACAATGTCATAAGTAGTCAATAGTGAAAATATGAGGAATAGGTAGACATGAGAAGTCATTTCAATTTAATAAGTTTGTTTCAGGGATATTTTACCTTAAAAACTCCAAAATAGAGCCCTATACACTTTTGGTGCTACCACATGATGAAGTGACATGGAGTTTAGATAAGTTTAAATGATCCTATCATTTATCCCTCATATAGGAGTGATGTCTCAACTAAGGAGAGTTAATGTTTGACTCTAATAAGTGATGTAAAGGGAGCTTCCAATCCATACATTTTTTCACTATAAAAGGTTAGTGTTCTCTATAATATCTTGAACCTCAAGTGACTTTATAGTCCAAGGTGGAAGTATATGAGCATACATTCAAATAAAGTGGTCCTATGAAGGTGAGATGGACTAATGTCTCAAGGAAAACATTGATAATGATTATATTACAAGGTTTTTTACTTTAATGAAAACCTATAAGACCCCTTTTGGCCCAAGGAAGTACACTTATAGGTTTCAAAGAAGGGTGACATGTTAGAATTGATAGTGAGTGCATTGGTTTAGTTCTAAGAATGATATGAATATATTTAAATAATTAAATAAGACCATGGGAATTTCAGTAATGACTTAAAATTTAATGGAATATTCATAACACCTTACAAGCGTCCTTTTAAATCTCAAAATATACATCTACAATTGGACTATAGTGTGACAATAATTTAAAACATGCTCGTTTAAGAGGATGGATTAGCATGGATATGGTTTGAATAGACCTAAGTGACCATATAATGGTATTAATTAATTAAAAAATTGGTGGAGTTATAAAAAAATTTATAATATACAAATGTTCACCTATATGTATGGTATTTTGGAGCAAGTAACACAATCATAGTTGACTCTAGTCTAGACCTAGTCAGATAGAAGGTATACATTGAAGATATAGAAAAATATTGGGATTATATACATGTATGGAAGGACCCTAAAAATAGTGATATAAAATCTCATGAGAAGGAAATAGATCATGGAGGGTTCTAACATACAACTTGCATACCATACACTAACTCTGCACATAGGGAGTTTTGCACAAAAGTCTGCCTTGAGTTTAATGATAATTGGAGATGCTAGGGATGTGAGCCAACCTTGAAATTAGGTATATATTATGTACATAACTTATCCAATCCTCTCATATATTCAAATTTCCTTGGACAATAAGGTGAGTTACCTCTATTTTATCTCAGATAGAGGGCATTCCTAGAGAACTAAACCTTGAAGGTTTAGTAAGTCAATGATGAGAAGGTGAGCTAGACACTATGGAGACATTGAATAAGGATGTATGGAGTTATATTAGATATTAAAAAACCTAAATGAGGCCTTTCAGACTTTGAAAACTACTCATGGGTGTTGATGAGTAGTGATGTGCAATCAAGTTTTATTAGGCTTAGATTAGGCCTAATGCCTAAAGGGGGTCCAATTCCATTTCTAAAACTATATGAGAATTATAATGAATTGGAACAATTTCATGTGGAGTTATAATGTGTGTGAGAACCTTTGGTTTGTATATAAGGTCACAAAGGAGCCACTTATTACCTCAAGAACATGATAGGGTATGTAGAATGAAAAGAGGATCTCGAGGAGCCAACTTTGGAAGCTCACACTTATAAGGATGTTTACCATGGGGTCTCAAGGAGATGGGATATGTTGGATAGGGTATTTAAATTTAATTATATGGGTTTTTTCTCATGATTTCAATGTCATAGTTTTATGAACATTCCTTAAGGGTGAAAACTACGTAAAACCCTTGATAAGGATCCAATGGGAAAGATGAAGAAGGAAAGGAATCCATATGGGATAGTTTGAGTAGGAAAGTGATTTGGGCTTGAATACAAATCTCCAAGTCTCCTTATAATTATATTGAGTTATATACCTTATTTGTATGGACATGGTACAAAACTACTTTTATTGACATATTTGTGTATTGTGTAAGTATATAAGGGTTTCAAAAGATAAATATCACTTTAGGAGGTATAATGGGACATAATATAACCCTTCATACACTTTTATTGCTTTATAAAATCTCATAAGTATCTATGTAAGTACATTCACTTTAGCCAATCCAAACTAGCAGAGTGAATGAAGGATGATCACGAAATGAGAAGGTGATGACTTCAATTTGGAAGTATTTTAATGTTTTCCTAATGAATCTAAGGGTATGAGGACTCTTTAAAAGTGTCACATCATCCTTTGTATGGAATAGTTTGATAAATTGAATCACACCTTCATTCTAAGTGTGAAGGATGAGTGAAAGAAGGGCGATTAAGACTATAGGTACGGAGAACACTTGGCCAGAAGAATATTGGTGACTAAGGACACATACAATACATTTTTGAGATTTAAATAATAGTGAAATGATGTCATCTATCCATATTATATTTTGGAGCATTCAAGGAAGGCCAAATGATGAAGTTAGTTTCTAAACAAACAATTGAATAGTCTTATGCCAGATTTAAAGGAGATTCATGCTTGAAGAGAAATTTTTACATAGATACCTTACATGGTATATTAAATACTCAATTATCCTAAAAACATAACTCCTATTATCTTGACACTTTTTTTTCTGACTCTTAGACTTCATTCTTTTGTCTCTTCTCTCAAATTCTATAAGTACTAGCCATTTTGTCTCTTGTTTGATAACTCCACAACATGTATGGTGAAGCCTTGATGGTTTTATATTTTAATTTGACTTTAAATAATATAATAAATATGGTTTTGATTTCAATTTTTTTTTAATCTAAGTGTGCAAAGTGATGAATAGTGAGGTCTAGTGATTCTATCCTTGCTTCTCCTTAGCCTTTCATGTCTAGTACAAGGAGTTCTCATTCTAACATTTCATATAGAGTATATCTAGTGTGTTTGGCTCCCTTATAGTTTACAAGTGTCCTTATATTTAAAAATATGATATTTGGTATACTTACCTTGAGTTATCTCATGCATATCACCTCTATATTGAAATACTAATGTTAGAACATCTTAGGACTTTGGAGCTGGTTTGTAGATCTTGTTTCTTAGTGAAAGAAGTATGATAACATTATGTAAATCCTTATGGTGTATCACCCACTTAGATTATATTTATTTTAGACATACTTCTATCCCTTTTACCACAAGCAATTAGTTAGTATAGGTGATAAACACTTTAAGACAAATTTAAGGAACTAGCCCTTAAACTTAGAGGTGTACCTCAACTATAGGCAACCCACAGGCCTCGAGGTATTCTAATGTTGCCAAAATATTAGATTAGGCCTGCATATCCTCATTTATATTGTAATATTTGGTGACAAAAATAATGATATAATATAATATAATGTGGGATTTGAGTGGTTTTTCTACTTTTGAGTAATAGTATATAATTCTACTCAAAGTTCATTATTTATATTGATCCTTTAATAAAAAAGACAATGTTTTTTATCATGTGATGAAATTTACATGATTCATTATTGTAATGATACATATGACCAAAGATGTTATTTATATATGAAAACCTATAGTATATCTCTCATGTGTAATTATCTAATTATTCTTTCCATGCATCAAACACAAAATAATTTTACTTAAAATATTTTATTAACCCCTTAAATTCATTTTCAAGATTGTTAATGTAGTAAATTGAACTAAAATCTTATTTAGGATCAAAAGTTGACATAGATAAATACATATTTAATTTAAATTAACAAAGCATAAGGTTTCAAACTAAGTTGAATTAATTATAGTAATTCATGTTTTTGAATTCAATCATACTAAACTCACAAAGTATACTGGATTTTCCAAACCTTAGACATCACTAAATTAAATAGAATATTTTTGAATAATTATATTCTTGGCTAAAAATAACTCACAATAATATCACCAAAATATTTCAAAACAACTTGAACACAAC
The DNA here is from genome assembly GCA_037957365.1 of Torreya grandis. Lineage (NCBI taxonomy): Eukaryota > Viridiplantae > Streptophyta > Pinopsida > Cupressales > Taxaceae > Torreya > Torreya grandis. Next base: position 5,737,012 of record JARHVA010000290.1, on the reverse strand, counting down.
ATTTACTTTAACTTATAAGTTTTTACATAAAATAATTTAACATTTACTAGTTTTAAATGCCATGAATAAAAGAATCAATGAATGCAAATGACTCATTATGTCTCCCCACAATTATTTTAAAAAAGAGTTAAATGTGCATTATAAAGTCAGTCTCTTGATGTATTATAAGATTAATAATGTTTATAATTACAATAGTACAAAGTGTGCATTAGATATGATTTTAAGATCCCAACATTCTTTAGCTACTTTTGTCATTGTGTAACTAAGAATAATATACTACTTCATAAAGGAAACATACAATATTATAGTGTATGAGGACAAGTACCTTTAGTATTTACTATTTCATATGTCATGAATAAAATATTCAATGAATGTAAACAAGTCAATACCTTTTTCCATGTATATGAGTATGGATTACCTTGTTAAATAAGTACACAATATTATAGTTAGTGAACATTTAATGAATAAAATTAACTTCATAATTTATTATCTTTTATGCACATATACAAGAATAAATGAATGTAAAAATTATGCACAAAATGTTTTTCAAAGTGCACTATAAAGTTAGTTTATTGATGAATTATAATAGTATCTACATTAATCATTATAGTATTTTAAAAGGTTTGTTACATAGGATTTGAATTTCCTAACTCTTATTATCTACTAAACATATTGTTGGGTCAAACATGCCCCATTACTCAAAATTTTCATATGGGAACCCTCTTGTTACAACATAGTTTTTTTTATTTTTGAGTTATTTCATACTTGCATGGCCTCATTTATAAATTCCACTCAAGTTGTTATGATAGACTTTCATTTATTAGTTTGTATCTCATGTAACATTGGTTTGATGAAAATGAATAATCTTTACTTGAATATTTATTCATAATGATTAATAATTATTTATTTAGAGTTCAAGATTAATAATTGGTACATTGAGGTTACTTTTAAGAAAATTTGAATTTAATTCATTGCTAGTTGTAGGTGCTTCATGTCATTTTAATATCAATTTCAAATAATGCATTATAGGTCTAATTAATGTTCCTTTGAAAATAATTACCCTTTAATCTTCCAAAATTATCTTATTTTTTCTCATTATCCATTTGAAGGTATTATCTTGAAGTATTTGTGCCTTAGTTCATGAGTATAAAATATTCTAAGGATTAAATTAAAAGGGGCAAATTCTAATAGTTTTATTTCATTGGACATTAGACTTCGGTATTGGATTATTTTGATTGAATTATGATTGTTATTCATACATATATATTTCAAAAAACAATTTAAATGGTCATATTATTGATTTAAAATTCTTGTTTTGGATTTTAAAAATGGTTTAATTGAGTTCATAGTGTATTTTTCTTAGCTGAATTTACTTTAGTCAGGTTCTCTTTTAAGTCTTTTAAAATTTGGCTTAGGATAATTCATGCTTTTTTGGGTCTATTTGGGAATTTTTTAAAATTAAATCAATATTTACTTTATTTATTTGTTGGATATTAATTTTGGTTGCATTGAATAACTTACTAATGACTTTTTTGAGTCATTTTTTCCATATTTTTACTCAGATATTTTTTGAAGTCTTCCAAGCCATCGGTCCTCACCAGTTATCAAAATATAAAGCATTTAGAGTCTACAGGGGCATTAAAAATGGTTGAGTCTATCATGTGGATTTAATTCCTATATTTTTATTGTGTGTCATAAATATAAAATACCAAGTGATCTATAAATTTTTAGAGGAATTGAGTAGTCCATAGAAGTCTTTTGAGTCCTGAAGTTTTGAGATTGTAACATGTGGTTGCATCTCAAGCACTAGAGCTAGGAGGGAGGTAGTTAATGTTTAGTTTATTGATGTATTGAGATTATGTGATATGTCCATAATTTTATATACTAGGTGATCTAATAAAATACAAAATCTGTATTCATACTGAGGCCTGAAGGTCTAAGATCATGCCACATGGCACAATCTTAGATAGTAGGGGAGTGAAATGTCAAAGACAATCCATAGAAGCATTAAGGCCCAAAATTATGAAATGATTCAACATAGAATTATCATTAATCTCTAAATACTCAAAGTTTTAATTCATGTAGCATAGGCCTATGATGAAATGTTTAACATAGATATGCCATATGGTAATATTAATGGTTTAGAGTTCACCCTAAAATGTAAAGGAGAAAACCAGTTATTGTAAAATTTACTAAGTGTTAAATGAAAATAAACCTTGAGATCATTAAACATGGCATGATATCATTTAAATTAGAGAAGATAAATTCTTATAAAAATGGCTAAGTGTTAAAGGTTTATAAGTCCTGAGATTATGACATATGGTCACATCTTAGGGAGTCATAGTTTGGAAGGGTGAGTATAGGGAAGTCAAGTGGTGATATCCTAAAGACCCAAAATCAATCCACATGGATCAATATTAGGGATTTAATCTATAGAAGATATAGAATACATAACAGTTGAGAGATTCCCAAAGTCCTAAGATCATGCCACATGGCATGATCTCAAAGGCTTAGACAACAAGATAAATAAAACCAATAGTGAAGCCCCACCTAACTGCCATGATGATTCCATGTGAAACCAACACATGAGGAGAAATGTGGAACATATAAAACATATATAAATCTAGTAGTGATCTCTCAGATTCCTAAAATTTTACTATGTGGCATAACCTTAAGGACTTGGCTAGTGGAAGGTATATAAAGCTAGTTATGAAACTTGAAACACCTCCCAAAAATCTATATTTTGACAAGTGTTAAAATCATGTGCATTAAAATCTAGAGATTAAAATAAGTGAAAATATGACATGTGGCATCACCCTATAAAAGGAAATGATATCTATAGATAATGACCCTAAATTTGATAGCCAATCAAATAAAATAAAGGATGGGTAGATGATGGTTTGACTATATTCCTGATTGTAGTTTGTTATATAGAATAAAATTTAATGATGAATGGTTTTTCATATTATAGAGCTTGAAGGTAAAGTATAAAAATACATAGACATGAGAAATGATAATATCATAACTCATAAAGAGATTCCATTTCGGGCTCGATGACTAAGCACAAAGGGAAAATAGGAATAATCAAATGGTAAAACTAAAAGGAATATGAAGCTAGGTGTCAAATGACACATTGAGATAAATAAGAAGAAAAATAAATATCATGAGCCATATATTTACAAGTATGGGATAATTTTATTGATAAACGGAATACAATAGATAAACAAAAGTAGTTAGTTATAATATATGAACCCAAGCATTTTTGTAGGCCAACCAGAGCATAAAATCAGCTCTATAAAATCTTACATCAAGATATAGTACCATAAAACCATTAGTAAAACTAAATGAGAATCAAAGTAGATAGTATTTAAACTTGTATTGACAAGAAAATGAGATTTTGAAAGATGCCTATAATATGAGTTTTAGTGTTTATAGATTGGAATAATGCATTGTTTCAATGATGTCATGTCATTGAAATTTAATGGAAAAAAGGATGCATCTAAAAGATACCTTGTTATCATGGAGACAAATATGTGGAAATTGGGAAGAAATAAAACTAAAGCATGAATTGATTATTTCATCATTGGGTTATTTATACAATGAGATGGATTTTCTTATTTGGAGCATTGGTGCTTAAAATGTATAGGAGATTTCATCCTAAAAGTTGTAATTTGGGAGTTGTACCATGCCTTAATCCTTCTCTTATCCTTTTTGATGTGTTATCTCAAGAAATTAAGATGTAATTAGTTACCCCATTTAATTTTGGGCATCAGGCCATTAAATTTTGGTTGTACATCAATGCAATGGGTCTGATTGCCTTGACTATATAAAGAACACTGATTTCTATTATAAAGGGTTGATTTTTTGTACTAAAACTCTATTATAATTTTTCCAGTATTACATCTACCATTGTCCTTTATTTTGTTATGATTATATACTAGAGGATATTTATTTGAGATAAATAATACATGATAATAATTTATTTGAATGTTGATTTTACAAGTGAATATATATTCAAATTGTGTAGTAGTTAGTTTGATTGGTTCTAAATCCCTGTTCTATTTATTTTGAAGCTTTCATTAAGTCATTGTGTGTAATATCTATAGGCTTATGTATTTTATTTCTTTTGATATATATTCTAAATTATATGTTCACATTTTCCTTTGAGTCTTGTTCATTGAGTCATTTAAGTTGTGCAATAGCTTAACTCTACACTTTATGCCAAGTTAAATAATTAGAGCTAGCCTTGATTTCTATTTCTCAACATACCTTTTATACCTTCTCTTTCCCTCTATTTTACATTTTTTATGATAATATGTCCTACTTAATAGATTATAATTTCCATGTATTATTAAATAAGATATTAAATATATAATTTCAATAAACCCATAACATTAAATAATTTTAATTTAGATAAAAAGACCAGTTGAACCTATGGTGGTCATGCAAGATCATCCAAGGTCCTTTAAAATTTTGCATCACCAAAAATAGAGTGAAAATTTTCCTTTTCATTATTTGATTTTCCTTGTCTTGGTTTTGGTATGCTTTATTTGAAAAGGTTTTCTAGGTTTCTATGCCAAGATGTTCTTTGTACTTGGCAAGTTCATGTTTGTGATGTCAAATTTCACTTGTAGCATTCATTTAAAAATGTTATTGGTTGTATTGGTAGATTATTATGAACTTCCATGTGGAATGTATGCTCTGACATGAGGAATATTTGCATGAATGTCCAAGTGGAAAGAGTGTTATGACCCAAGGCATTTTAGTATGGGGAAGACATTTTTTCAAGTGGGGGAGAAAATAATTTGAAGAGACATTCAACTAATAAAATGTTTATGGAAGATATTCATTTTATGCTAAAAAGTAAACATATACAGGTGGTAGAAGTTTAGCAGACATAAAGAGAATGGGTTTTATCTCTTTCTTGAATTGTTTGAATGAAAAAACCTGAGATGAATATGAAGCACTGGGACAAGACAAAATAATGTCATTCATTATCATCCTTATAAGTAAGAGGACATTAAATTTTGAGTTACTAATGGAAAACTAGGAAAAAGACCAAAATTACATTATTTTTTATTTTCTTAGTCTAGGAGGTTTGGTATTATTGCCAATATGGGAGTAAAGATATGTGTACAACTTATAGGTGTAGTGTATTTTTTTTCCATGATTATGTAATAAAATAAGACAAATTATGGAATGAGAATGGATTGTAATTTGTTGTGTTGTTGAAAACAAGAATTAATCTTTGGATGTAGTTATCAAAGTGTTTGATGAAATGATTATGTACTAATTAAGTTGCGTAAACCCCTGTAACATCAGAGATAATGGTAGGCCTTAAATGGTTTCCCCCTTATTTTTATTACATTAATTTGTATCAAATAAAGGTAGTGTCCTTGTAGTTTTGGTTGTGAGAAAACTCATCATTATGGTTTTAGGTTGAGGGAGAAGACTACACAGATATTTTAAGTTGTTGATAAAATTGCATAGGTGGTTACATGCGTGTGGAGTCATATAAAAGTGTGAGGGATTTTGTGAGAGACTCAATTTTAAGTCCATTTTAGGTTATGAAAGAGGATATTATTGATTCTTGGTAAGATATGGAATACAATAGAAGAGCATGTGAGATGATAAAGATGTTGAAAGTGTTCTAAGAGAGACTGGATGTGATGGGGAAGAATGTGAATGATGATGATGATAGTAAAATTGCATGTGATGGTGATGATAAATATTTGAAGGTTGGGTTGTTATCCATATAAGTGTGAATATATGATTTAGAAAAATGCCAAGTAATTAGGGTAAAAGATGCCACTTAATGGAAGAGACCAACCAAGGTTGTGGTGGAGAAAAAGGTAAATATATTTATGATATTTTTTTCTATTTTTTGGAAGTGAAATTTTAGAATAGATTAGGACTTGGATAGTTGAGATTGGGTTATATTTTATGTATATGAATGTTCTTGACCCCATGAGGGTGAAGTCTACATGTAAATGTTTGATTGGAGTTACAATAGTGTATTGGAAAGATCTAAAAGTGATGAGATAAAGGAAAGGTAAGTAAAAGGTTTTTAAGTGGGAAAATATGATTTCTAAGATGTTATGGTGATTTAGGCACCCAAAATTACATCTAGGATGGTTGAGGAAGATTTGTGTGAAGAGGACTGAGAGTGGATGTGAGAATCATATTACAAAGAGGGGTAATAAGGATAGGGAGATGTCATGAGACAAGCTAAAGAATATTTTGAGAAGTAGCAAGGAGGTGCATAAGTACACCAAAAAATAGGTTGTCTTGGAGGGAAATAAGAAGAGGCTTATATATGTAGAGCCCACTTCTATTTTTTATAACAATAGGGTGTATGAGATATATGATCAACCTAAAAAATAATAAACCCTCATGAAAGAATATATGGAGGTGATATTAGTTTGAGTGTAAGTTTGAGACCCATTATGTGATGATTGGAAAGAGATTGTGAAGTCCCATTAATGGGAAAATGTTTATTTATCCTTGGCTCATGATGACAATGAGATTTTCAATATTATTTTGGATGGTAGAAAGGTTGAAGACAACCAAGGAATGATAGAGGTGAATGAATACTATAGCCATATAAAGTTATGGGTGAGTAAATATTGAAGCCATATGGAATTACATGTGGATGAAAGTTGTATCGATGTATAATTTTAAGAGAGTGAAGAAGATAGCCATATAGACTTGAAAGTTCCCATGTTGGAAGCATTGGGTGTATAGGTTATGAAATAAAGTGCAAATAAGGAGATGATTGGGAAGGATCACTCATGTGAAAGATCTAAATCAAAGATTTTGAGATTCAAAAATTAACCATGAGTGTTATTGAGAATGGGTAATTGGTAGTCCATTGTGAGAGTGAAAATATTGAGCAACATGCTAGCATAAAAGAGGAGTTGGACAACATGTCCTTGGGAATGATGGAGTGGTGTATGAGTTTTTTGAGGGAGATATTGTTTCCCCTAATGTGTTTTTGTAATGTGAAAGTCTATTTATGGAGATGGTAGTGTTGGCCATTTTGGGCCCACATATGAAGCTTTTGCATGATTTGACAAAGCAATAGATCAATGGCTTAGAAGTTGGTCTAATATTGAAAAGTAGTATTTCCCTAAGTAGGTTTCATGGTGATCAATACATTCAGAATCATGGAAAAGATTGTATATACCCTGGGAAAGCCTTTGAAGCCTTAGGAATTCTACACAAAATTTAAGAACAAGATTTAGAAGGCTAAACCATCACTAGGATGTCTTGTAGGAGCAAATGGACCAGTCCACTTAAGCAATTTTTATCTTCATGCAAGAATCCCCATGAGCCAAGGGATGGTTGCACTAGGTAGTTCTTCATGAAAGAAACATGCTTTGAAAGTTTCAAGTCTACATGAGCTTTCTGCTCAAGATATAAGCTTTTAAAGTTGGAATTTCAACATAATACATTCACACTAATGTCAAAATAAAGATTGAGAAAAACCAACTCTTTTGAGCTTAAATTTGATGGTTGCATGAATGTCAGACTTTGATGGGAGCAAGGATGTCAAATTTAAGCTTGTGTAAATAGCTATTGGTTTTTAAAATAGTGAAACCTAATAGATCTAATGGTCCATGTTACATCATATTTCTTGATTCAATGGTGCAAGATGGGTTAGATAGTCAAGGATCTTGAGATATTGACACATGGAGTAAGCACATAAGCTAATAGACTAACAATAATATCTTAAGGAGCAATGCACATTTGACATATGTCACAAGCTTGGATAAAGTTGACAAGTCAAGAGCAAATCTAACAGTCCCTGCTTGATCATACTAATCAATATCAATGATGTAAGCAAAGGTAAAAATGTCAATAGTCCTAGTCATGGTTGACATCCAATAAGAAAAAGGAAAACCTAGGATTTTTGATGGGAGTCAAAAGAAGCCATTTTTGATAGAAGAAAATAGGTCTTTTAAGATCATCCTATCCCCATTAAAGCTTGATCCAATGCCATTAAAGGGACACACTAATGCATTAAGATGTAAGGAACTTAAAAGGACTACCATTGGATCTAAATATGGACCTCTAGTTCAATATTTTATATCATATAGGGTCCATTCTATGACTTTGTTCTCCTTTTAAAAGGAAGGGTCCATGCATATATGAACTCTTGGTTCTTATAGAGATATAATGGATCTATTGGGACCTATTATAGTTATAAAAAGGGTTATATAGTCTATAGTTTTGTATTAATATGGAAACTATAAGAAAACCAATAATCTTAGATTGGTTTTCCATCTATAAAATAGACCTATGATCCAAATATGAAAATGGAGTAGATATGTGTTTAATGCAAAGGGGATCATCTATTAATGTGGCTCCATCATCGATAATGAAATTACTAAATATCATTCATGGCATGGCCCTATCAGTTTTAAGATTCAAGGATTTTATCCTCATGAACATTTCAAGTAGATTTAAGGTCCCAAGGTGGCAAGTTGGTAGTTAGAGAAGTAGTTAAGGGCATTGATTCTACTAAAATAGACTTTATCATCATGCATAAGAAACCCTTGTCTCTAGTGGGGTCTCTTAGCCAATGAGATGAACTTGAGGACTATTGAGATAAAAGGAGGTATGTTTATTGATCAAAGACCACAACTAAAAATCAATCAAAGAGTTGTCACCTCACTTCTTAATCTTGATGACTTCTCTCCACTCCCCATTACATTGTTCCCATCTCTCTCTCCCCCTTCTATATATCTTGGTCTCTTTCCCATTATGGGGGTTCTTAGATTTTAGAGTTTTTTTTATCATTCTAAGAGACATGGAACTCTTTAAGATATTATAAATTATCCTTATCTTAATTAGGATTTATCCTATTAAGCATTTGTAATAACTTCCTCTTGATGCAATATAAGACTTTCTTTGCCTATCTCTTACCTTGGATCTAGTTTTGGTGAGTTGTGTATGATGGCATTTTATGAAGGAGAGTCATCCTCATCCATTATTCTAATTTTAAAATTTTTTAGGGAGTTTTCAATGCTTCTTGTAGGTCTAGATTATTTTTCTACTCTAAACCTCTTTTATGAAATACTTATGTAATTATCTTGATCTTGAGGTTGTGTGAGCTAGTATTGTCTTCTACTGATCTAGTATGGGTTCAAGTTTATGGGAGTTTCCCTTTTAAATTTGGTACATCACCTTGTTAACCTCCTTAGGATCCCTTATCCCCTTTATAACCCTTTTACTTGTGAAGCATTGGTTTAACATTAGTTTAGGTGAGCATCAAAGAGGAAACTAGCTTAATTCAGAGGTTCCAACCCAACATAGGTTACCCATAGCCTGGGGTTGTCCCAATATTGTGAATTAATGGGAGAGAGCCTGAATAATCATTTATAAGGGTGTAAATTAATTTCATAATAGTTTTTGGCATACCTAGTGGGATAAGGTCCAAAAGAGTGGAAAGATCATGGTGTGTTTTTCCTCTGATTAGCTTTTAAAAGCAAGTAGTTAGCACCAATGGTGACTCTAAATTAATATTTTGGTTATGAGTAGACTAGGTATGTATTATTAAAGAACTTAGTAAGTTTTTGCATCTCATTTGATATATAAGGTTAATATGAATAGATATGGTGAATATTCCTATTATCTACCTACTTATCAGTAGCCCCAATATGATCCTCATAATCCATATGACCCTTATCAGCCTTATCATGAATCCTATCAAAGCTATGAGGAACCCTATCAAGTTATTCATGATTCATATATGAAAGAGGATTACCCTTATCCTTCCTATGGATAGAAATCCCATCATGATACTAATCCTCATTAACCCTATCATGAGTCATCCATACCAACACTTAGGCAAACTTTAATAAGCCTTGACAAGCATGCACTAAAATTGTGCTCACAAAATTATTATGGCCAAGATGTTCATACTCACTAGATCCATTATGTGAGGGAGTCATTGTAGTAAATGAAAGTATAATGGACACCTATTAAGAGAGAAAATTGGAATAATCTCATAGGTGAGATGATTGATGTAGGTGGTTACATTTAAAGCATTGAGGACAAGTTAAAATGTGTTGAGGAATAATAGGTCCAACCTTACTAATCTTATGTGCCTACATATACACCACATTATCCTTCGTATGTGCCACCCATCCCTCCCAAAGAGACCATTCCAAGTTCCCATTTGAGTATGTTACTTTTTTCATGTGTTCTTCAGACCTTTCCTTCTTGGAGATCTATCTAAGAGAGCTATTAAAGAAAGAAGGATATTATTGTGGAATATCTTGCTGTTATGATCCAAGACTCCATCCTTCTTTAAGAGACCCATATGAAATCCTTCAAGGTTCCAAGATGGAACCAAGTGGTGAATTCATGGGGTGGGAAAAGTAAATCAAGTCCATATTTGAGAGACCAAGGTAAATCAGGATCTAAACCTCTACAAACCCCTCTCTATCTATCATCCCTCCTCAGAAATATTCTTATGTTCCTATCTTCATGAAACCACTAGCCACCTTAAAGAGAAGATATTCTACGAGAATATTGATAAGTAGATCAGAAAGTTAGAGCTAAAATCAAGGAAAGAGGAGGAGGACCAAAATCAAAAGGGTAAAGAAGGGCCTCTATCTTCCCCATCTTATAACCAAATCATGCAATCAAGAAAACCCAAAGATACTCAACCCCCATCCCTTCTTCCTCAAGAATCTTGGTCATTTCCATCTTTGAATCCATCAGGAGTATTATGCAATAGAAGGGGGAGGACATGATTGTCAAAGATAAGCATTTGGACCAAGTAGGTGTCACATATGTCTCATCTCTCTTAGAGTCATCCCAAGATTATCCTATGCCACTCCTTAAAGAGGTAAATAGTGAAATCCATGTTGAAATCATACCTGATAATGATGGCTTATCAGAATCAGAAGAGGAGATCATTATTGTAACACCACTTGGCAAGAAAAAGCATGTCTTAGTCTTTCATGATGTCCAAAAGGATGAGTTATAGGAGTAAGTGTAAGTTGGATATGAGATCCAACAAGAAAAATACCATTTGTAGCATTTGTACCATGATTTCATGAGTGAGATTGATGAAATTAAGATGATAAACTTGGATGATGTGATGGTGCATTAGGTTGAATCTTCATCTAAGGTTTTCATTAATACTTTATATCTTCAGGAAGATAGTACTACTATGGAGATGGCCAAGAAAAATGAGAAGGCTGATCTTGATGATAGATTGTTACAAATGGTAGACATGGATGATATTGAGATATCTCTTATTGAAAAGGATCAAGATATTAAGAAGGTGGAGAAAGAATTTACCATGGAGGATAATGACCAAGATTGAGCAAAAGATACAGATATCCTTGATGAGCTTAAAGAAATTACAACAAAAAATAAGCCTAAACTTATTGAGGACACCATGCAAATCAAAGAGGTGTGCCTTGTTGAACCACCATTGGAGGTTACAATTGAGGAGCCATATGAAGAATTTAAGACTGTATGGATGCACATAGCTGACCTATTTGGAGCTACTTAGTTCTCATTGAACATCATGCTAAATAAGTTGATAGTTTCAACAAAGAATAAGTAAGCATCAAGACTAAGGGTTAAAAATTTGCATGCCTCATTAAATTTTTCATCCCATGATGCAAGAAAGTTATCAAACTTTCCTTTTGATACAAGAGGAAAGGTACACATAGTTTTAGGTTGTATATTTTAGATTAGTTTTATTTAAATTCCTATAAGTGCTACTTTAGCACATTTTTTTATTATACCTATTTTTTTTATAGGTTAGTTTCCCTTTTAATAATTGATTTGGGCACTCTATCTTGGTTTATTCCCCTTTTGGTCCTTCTATTTGTTTTAATAAGAGGTTATAGCAAAATTGGTAGCTAGTTCCAAATCTAGGTCAAAATGTTGGACCTAAGTAGATACTCCATTCCCAATGGACTGGACTAGACACATGGTCTATGTTCTTTTTTATAGATAGGCATGCAATCCCCATGAGTCACCAAATATGTTGGCCATTTTTGGCCCACATATGAAGCTTTTGCATGGTTTGACAAAGTAGTGGATCAAAGGTTTAGAAGCAAGTTTAAGATTGTAAAGTAATAAGTCTTTAAGAAAGTTTCATGGTGATCAATGCATTCATAATCATGGAAAAGCTTATATAACCTTGGGAAATGATTCAAAGCCTTAGGAATTATATAAAAAATTCAAGATCAAGCTTTGGAAGGTTAGACTATCACCATCATGTATTGTAAGAGAAAATGGACTAGTCCACTTATGCAATTTTTATCTTCACACAAGAATCCCCATGAGCTAAGGGATTGTAGTGCGAGGTATTTATTCATGACAAAAACATGTTTTGAAATTTCTAGGTATGTGTGAGATTTTTGGCTCAAGATATAAGCTTTTAAAGTTGGATCTACAACATAAGATGTTCACACTAATGTCAAAATAAAGCTTAAGCAAAACCAACTCTTTTGAGCTTAAATTTGATGGTTACATGAACATTAATAATATTTATATGAATGCCATTTGATGGGAGTGAGGACATAAAATTTAAGCTTTTGAAATAGTCATTAGTTTTTCAAATAATGGGTCTCAGTAGATCTAATGGTTTGCTTTACATCATACATCTTGATCCAATAGTGTGAAATGGGTTAGACAATCAAGGATCTTAATAAATTGACATGTGGCATAAGTGCATGAGATAATAAAATAAGAGTAGTATCCTAAGGATGAACACATTTTTGACATGTGGCACAAGCTTAGACAAAGTTGACAAGTCAAGAGTAGATCTAACGATCCTCACTCAATCATACTGATCAATATTATTGGTGCGAGTAAAGTTCAAAATATCAATAATCCTAGTCACGATCAATATATAATAAGCAAAATGTGAGCCCAAGATTTTTTATAGGATTAAAATCAAGAATCTATTTTTAATGGAAGAAAATAGGTCTTTCAAGATCATCTTATCACCATTGAATCTTGATCCAATGCCATTAAAGGGACACATTTATGTAGTAAGATGTAAGGAACTTAAAGGGACCACCATTGGAGCTAAATATAGACCTTTGGTTAAATATTTTGTATCATGCAAGGTCCATTTGTATGATTGTGTCCACATTTTAAAAGGAAAGGTCCATGCATATATGAACTCTTAGTTCTTATAGAGATAGAATGGGTCTATTTGGACCTATTATAATCCATAAAAAGGGCTATATAGTCTATAGGTTAGTATTAATATGGAAACTATAGGAAACCCAATAATATTATTAGTTTTCCATCTATAAAATGTACCTATGATCTAGATATGAAAATGGAGTAGATATGTGTTTAATACAAAGGGGCTCATCTATCAACATGGGTCCATCATCGATAATGAAAGTAATAACTGCCATTCATGGCATGGCCTTATTAATTTAAAGATTAGAGGATTTGATCCTTATGAACATGTCAAGTGGACTTAGGGTCTTAAGGTGGTGAGCTGGTAGTTGGAGAAGTATTTAAGGGCATTGATTCTACTAAAACAGACTTTGTCATCATGCATAAGAAACCCTTCTCTCTAGTGGGGTCTCTCAGCCAATGAGAAGAACTTGAGGATTTTTGGGACAAAAGGAGGTCTATTTATTAATTAAATAATGAATTAAAAAATAAATAAATGAGTTTCCACCTCACTTATTGATCTTGATGACTTTTCTCCACTCCCCAATGCATTGTTCCCATCTCTCTCTCCTCCTCCTATATATCCAAGTCTCTTTCCCATTATGTGGGTCCTCATATTTTAGACTTTTATCATCTTTATAGGAGATATGAAAATATTTGAGATATTATAAAGTATCCTTATCTTGATTAGGTTGGACCATTTCAATCATTTATAAGAACTACCTCTTGATATAATATAAGACTCTCTTTGCCTATCTCTGAACTCTGATCTAGTTCTGGTAAGTTGTGCATGATGGTGTGAAGGAGAGTCATCCTCATCCATTGTCCTCCTTTATAACCTTTTTAGGGAGTTTTAAATGTTGATTGTAGTTCTAGATTAGTGTTCTACTCTAAACCTCTTCTATGAAATACTTATACAATTAGCTTGATCTTGAGGTTGTGTGAGCTAGTATTGTCTTCTACTGATCTAGTGTGGGTTTAAGATTATGGAAGTTTCCATTTTAAATTTGGTTCATCACATGGTTAACCTACTTAGGATACTTTATCCCATTTCTAACCCTTTTACCTATGAATCATAGGCTTATCATTAGTTTAGGTGAGCATCAAAGAGGAAGTCAACCTACTCCATAGGTTCAGCCCCAACATGGGTTACCCACATCATGAGGTTGTCCCAATATTGTGACTTAATGGGAGAGAGACTAAAGAAACCTCTCCAAGGGTGCACATTAATGTTATAACAAGTATATAATAAGAGGAATAAGTGTGGTACAATACAACATGCTCATTTGTATGAGAGGCATATTATTGAAGTTGACCAAGGGAGTGATATGGCAACAATGGATGGAGAGCTGGTTGGTTTTGATGTTATAGCCAATATGTAGTGTCTTCAAGCTGACATGGAGGAAAGAGAGTGTGATATATCATGTTAAAATGATTGTTATCAAGATTATATGTAGGTAAAGGTTAAATTACAGCTAATTGAGGAAGAAGAATAGTTGAAAGTTGTTGGAGAAGGATTTGAGAAGCCCAAGATTGACATGGAGCAAGATTATAACATGGTGAAAGATGAACTAGAGTAGTTGAGCTTGATATCAGCTAGAGTGTGTGATGAAGAACCTAATGTTATAGGTATGGAGAGTGAGTATCTTAATCTCACCAAGTGGAAAAAGGATTTGTTAAGGTGTATGGTAGCCCAAGCATGTGGAGAAAAAGCTGAATTTGTAGCTAAGATGGATAGATTGCTTATTACAAAAGTGTAGATTATGAATGATGAAAAAGTAAGGATTTTTATTGAGGTGATTTTATATGATATGGGATATCATTTGGATTCCCAATTATATGTCGATTCATTTATATTGGTATTAAGAGTGATATGTGAGATTGTAACCCTGAGAGAGTAGTGCAAGCATGGATAGGTGATGTTTTCAGTGATCCAATAATTGGTTAGTCAAGGTGTGAACAAATCCAAGTGGGATTTAGGAGGATGTGGTTGGTTTATGGTGGGTTTGATCGCACATGGGAGAGTGAGGTTCATGATAGAGAATCTTGGTAGTGATGGATGGATGAGAATGAGTTTTAGCCCACATGTGAGTTAAATAATAGGTAGTTATGCCTTTGGTGGAGGAGGATGGATGATGGTGGGTCTAATCCAAAAAAGGAGAGAAAGTATGATGGGTGCTCAAATTATACAAGAAGTGAGAGAAAGAGTATAAATGTGAAGAGAAGAGAAACCAACATATAGGAGATGAAAATGGTGCAAGAAAAAGAGGAATGTTTAGTTTATATACTTGGTATGTAGGAAGGGGATGCCATTGTCAGCATGAATCATAACAAGAAGAGTGGTTTAGCCACTTATACCATCCATGTGAACTAGATCTCACATTTTTAAACCTTTGGTGTCTGATGTAGGATAATCAAAGGTCTTTAATAATCTTTCATCACTAAAAATAGAGTGTAAATTTTCATTCCTATTGTTTGATTTTCTTTGTCTTGGTTTTGTTCTACTTTGTTAGAGGAGGTTTTCTTGGTTTTTGTGTTGGGTTGTTATTTTTACTTGTATGTTCATTTTGGTGATGTCAACTTTCACTTGTAGCATTCATATCAAAAAAATGTTATTTATTTTGGTATATTCTTATGAATTTCCATGTGGCATGTATGTTATGACATGAGGAATATTTACATGAATGTCCAAGTGGAAAGAGTGTTATGAACCAAGTGTTTTGAGTATGTATAATACATTTTTACAAGTGGGGGAGAAAATATTTTGAAAATAAATTCAAATAAGAAAAAATTTGTGGACGACATTCATTTTTGTTTTAAAAAATGATTATGTATAGTTGAGTAAAATTTGGTAGAAGTTTAACAGAAGTTTAGTAGATAGAAATTGAATGGGTTTTCTCTCTTTATTTAATTTTTTGGTGAATGAAAATTCCTAAGATGAAGATGAAGTGTTGGGATAAGACAAAGGGACATTAGGGTAGTTTGTTAGTCATTCATTCCTATACTTATAAGAGGACATTCAATTTCAAGTTGTTGGAAAATTAGGAAAAAAAAATTATATTATTTATTATTTTATTGGTCTATGAGGCTTGGTATTACTACCAATGTGAGGTTAGATTTTTGTATATGACCTCTAGGTGTAGTGTAATTATTCTTCCATGTTTATGTAATCAAATAATCCAAATTGTGGCATTCGAATGGATTGTAATATGGTGTGTTATTAAATGAAGGAATTGATTTATGTAGTTTGTTGTCAAAATGTTTAACTAAATGTATGTGTGTCCACTAAATTATGTAAACCCATGAAACATGGGAGATAATGATAGGCCTTAAATAGTCTCCCCATCCTCATGTTTGTACCAGGTGGTAACAATTAATACTCACCCATCTAAATGTTTTGGTAATTTCTCAACCCTTAGATCCCCAAACAAATCCCAAAATTGATGAGAAAATTTTCCCATGTGCCATTGATTTCCTTTGTCCTCTTAGATTATCTAATTAAATAATTTCATTCTGAGTGGGTCACAAATTAAGCCTAACAAAAATTGGTGCTATAAGGAGGGATTGAACATAATATTTTAGGGCTTGAACTTTTGATCTTTAACCTTTCATCTTAAACCTCTTGAATACTCTAAGATTATTATTTATTATATATTTGTGTTCTTGTAAACCATCCTTTTACTTTTTCATCTATTGTTTGTTTAAAACCCACACAAACAAGAATTAATGTTTGTCACTTTGGAGTCTTCTTCAAGGATCATGAGATTTGGTGTTAGGTTTAGTCATAGAAGATTAATTATTTCTCCTCTTCAAGCTTATAGATATCTTAGATTTGATTGATCTAGAATTATAATAATAGTTTACCCAACCACACCATTCCCACAATCTATCACCAATAGACCAATCTAAATGGATAGATCTTGTCTAGCTAGATTAGTTATAAATATTCTCAATCATATGCATGGTCTTCATAGAAATACTGAGTGTTTTCTTCCAAAGTTCACTTCAAACACTGGAAGGAATTTAGAATAACACATTACATCTCTACATATTACATTAAGATCAATATGGGCCAATTCATGATAATTTGTGAGAGATTATGAAATATAAATTTCAAGATAAACTATTAAAACCATGAATTACAAGTGAAAAATATGTAATAAAATAAGTTATCTTATTATATTTATACCACAAAAGAGTTGAGACACAATATTTGATAATGGGGAATCATTAAACTAGAGTAAAAACTCACATACTATTGAAATGACCCAAATAAATTATAATATAGAACAATGGGAATAAATATTATTCCAAGAGAGAATAAGAGATAAAATAATAAAGTATACATAAGATAGTACAAGAATCCTAATAAAAGATATAAAAAAAGTATGTAAGAAGTAGATAATAGAAAAAAATTAAGAAAATATCTAAAATAATAATGTAAGAATAAGAGACCAATGGTAAGTTTAAATAGAATTAGGATTATAAAATTAGTTACAAAGTAATTATGATCATTACCTTAGCCAACCTTCCAAGTGTGTTCCTATTATCCTTATTTCTCATATAATCAGGGGAATGTGGGTGCAAAGTGGAAATGAAGTTACATTTAAAATGTAAATTCAATATTTCTCATATTGAAGAATATACGTAATGATACAAAAGAGGTGAAGGATACATGCCACTTCATATTTACTGGGTTATATGAATTATTAACTCATATGGGAACAAATAACTTTTAAAAAATTAGGATATTTAAAATCCCAACTAAATACTAATATATAACACTCTTATTTATCTTTATTTTTTGGGTTAAAATATATAAGAACCATATAAGGGAGGTTTTTTAAGTAATACTCCCCATTGATTACAACTTCCATCATGAAAAACAATTGCAAAATTATAATGATTTAATAAAATAAGGAAGAAGAACATAATTTTATTCAATAATCTTGTCACTTTGTAGGTAAACTTATTGAAAATTTCCATTGAATCCTTTTTAAAAAACAATTTCAATCCTCTTTGTAATAATTTCAAACAAAAAGAATATGACATTAAAATTTCCACTATAACATGAAAAACACAAAATCTTACATTGATATCAATTTAAGCTAAAAACATGCCATAAAATATGATCTATATAAAATTAATATAAAAAAGTATATTTTTGGACAATATTATTTATCAGGAAGGTTTGAGCATTATTTGACACTGTAAAAGCTCCAAACATGTCATGACATCAACAATTATGATAGATGGACAAAACATAACTACTTGATCTTTGACATATGAAATATCGTACAATGTTTTGAGATGTCTCATGGACACCTATATGATGATGAAGCTTATCCTAAAATATATGTACTTTTACTATTATAACATTTAGATTTATTATTTAGACCACATCATTTTAATATGTATTGTATGCATACATGAGAAAATATTATTTGTGTGCCAATATTTTAATAGTTAGACATAAGAGGTGTAAGGGGTGAGATAATGTAAGTAGTCTAATGTAAGTGAGATATGAGGAGTATAGAGATAAAGAGTAAATCAAAATGGTAACATATATATATGTAAATATGGACAAGTTATATCAGGAAATATTATGTTTGTATTAAGGTATGGAATATATGACTCATTTACTTCAAATACTTAAGTAACACATAATAATCTATTAAAGTACATTTTCTTATTCCTATTTTCATAACATCATATCTATTTAACATCAATAGATCCTATAAGTAGGTATATACTACCTAATTTATGTCAACATTTTGTCGTATTTCTTAGACTTTTGTTAACTAATGTCCATATGGGGGTATAATTTATACTTATGGAAGCCAATACTTATAGAGATAGAAAATTAGTGGGAGAAAAAAATTTAAAAAATAATCAAATAATTAATGGGAAGTGAAATTATATTTATTTTGAGAATAGGATGAAGAGTTTTAGTGCACATTCCCACACTTAATTTGACCTTGGATTCTAATACAATAATAAGAAACTAGATCACCTAGATATTGGATGAAAAAACATGTTGAGTGGTCATCAGAGAAAATCCAAAAACTTTAGGCAATAAACAAACCTTGGAAGAGGGAAATTTAATATTAGTTTGAAATAACCTTAGATTCATTTTTTATAACTTGGTCCATTCAAGGTTAGATAATTTTTGCTACAAACATGGTTGAGTTCTTAAGAGCTAGAGGGAGATTTCTTGAAAGAGATCCAAATTTTATCTACATATTACTGGTGAAGGGGTTGACACAAAGAAATCATAACTTTGTTATTTTTCTCATATACCTAAGGGATGCTGAAATAAAAAGGGGGATCCTAAAAGGATGTGAATTGTGGTCTAGTCTGATAGTTGGATGAGGTTAAATGGAAGAGTATGTAGAGTTATAAAATGGGGGAAAATGAGATATTAGTAAAACATAATAAGAAAGATAACATATTAGAGTAAGAAAAATGATAATATTAGAAGAATAAAATATAATATTATAAGAAGGGATTATTAATATAGAAGAGAGGAAAGAAAAATATTAATAAAAAGTACTCTGAGAAAAATGAAGAATGTTAAAATATCATCAACTAGAAAAAATAATGTTAACCTAGAGGAAAAAGTTAACCAATACAAAATCACACAATTAAGAGAATAATATCATCTTTAAAAATTATATATCCAAGTTACATCAACACAACTAGATGAAAACAACATATTTTACTTAGATAAAATCAATTAGCATGGGTGAGAGGAGTGGGGGGAAGAGTTTTGAATTTGGTCATAGGTGGGAAACTTAGTAGAGTGAGGAGGGCAATGTCGAAGATCTAGATCCAGATGAAAAAGGAATCATATAGGCTTGGAAATGTTTTTTTGGAGCTCATAAAATTCATTTATTTCTTGACATAAACCTTATGCATGTTTTGTATTGGATCAAGAAAGAACAAGATTTTATTAATAGTGGATTACCTAGTCATGGGGTTTGTATGGGTTCAATAAGTCTATTTTTATATTTGACCTAAAATATCTCTTTCCTAAGATATATTTGGTGGGATATATTATAAGTCTATTCTTATTTTTTATTGGTTCTTTGTTCACTATGAAATATCTACTATGCCAAATAGTATGTATGTTTGGCACATTAATAAAGTGACCTAGTCTGATTGGTCCTATTTCATCCATGTTGAGGTTGCATTTGATTGTTGGAAGAATGATTTTTTTCTTGGAATGGTGAGTTTGGAATGGGAGTCTAAGGTGAACCATGTTTGGTTTGAGCTGGGAAGCTCGAGCATGCTATCAAGATGGAAAGATATTTTTTTGATAGCTAGTATGGGTGTTTTTGGGTAAATTTGTCTCCTTAAGATGGCTAGTGTTTAGTGCCATTCTAGCTTAGGGATCACTCTCAAAACCCCAAGTTATTTTGGAATGCCTAAGTTCAAGATCTAGTGGGAGTATAAGTATTTTTTTTTCAATATTATGGTCATGCCTTAGGAGGAGGGATTAAGTTTTTTTAAAGAATATTCAAGATTAAGGTTTGGGTGAACCAAGCCAATAATATTTTATTTCCAATAATGAGATACTAAATGGAACCTAGACCTACAAATCTAAAGGAAGGTTAGGTCTTCTATAATATTTATTTGGTTTTTAGGGTTGTTCCTATAAGTTTTTTAGTGAAGTGAAAGTTCTTATTGGTCCTAATTTTCTCTTCTTCAACATTGTCTAAAGTGAAATTATTTCCTCTATGTTTGGGTTGAGGAGGATGCTTGACATTAGGGAGTCCTTTGGGTCTATCTACCCTTTTGATGAGATTTCATGCAAGAAGTTCTTGGTGAAAAAGGTAAGGAGGGGTCTAATGCATGTTTTTGGTTCATTCTAGTGTTTTTCTATGTTCAATACTCCTAGTTTAGATGGACTATGTGTTTTGGCTACATATTTTAATGTTTTGGTTAAAACCCTATGGGTGTGCTCAAATTCACTATTACATATCTAGATGATCTTAGTTGATTTGAATGCATTTCCTAAGGACTTATACCCTCATGCTTTCTCTAATTTTTTTTTTTGTATCTCTTGTAGGAGACCTAGGCCTCCCTTTGTGTCCAGTATATTTTCTACTCTTTGATATTGTTTGGGATGTGGTACTCTCTAGATATTGATTTGGGTTATGTTTGGGACCCCTTTGATTATATTGGGTTTGGTTTTTATCCTTGTTGTATTTGTGTCCTTAAGGTACCCCTAGAGTTTCTATTTATTCCTTATGGTAAATTATTTAGATGCCTCTTTGTTTGGTTCCCTCTATTGGGATTTGGTCCTTTGGGGACTTTGAATATTAGCTTTCTCCTTTATGGGTGGCTATTTGGGTGTTTATTTGGTTGTATATTCCCCCTAAAATATTTTTTCTAACTATATTATGGATCCCTAAGGGGGTCCATCTTCATTTGGTAAATCCTTTTGGGGACCTAGGCCCCCTTGTGACCAGGGCAGGTTTCTAGTGTTTGGTTTTCATGTGCATTCTTTTTATTGTGCTTCTTAGGTGATGTATATTCGAGACCTATACCTCATACTATGTATAGGTCTAGATTCCACACTAGCTTCATTAATTATAACAAAATTATATAAAATAAAAACAAAATATCTAACAATAATGTCTCCCACATACAACACTAAATAATGAAGGGAGGAATATAAATTTTAAGAAAGTATGTTAGAATAAGTAAGCTCAAATAAAATAATGGAAATTAAGGAGATAAATAAGTATTTTAAGTAAAGGACAATGATATTAGGACAATAGTAGGTTTTTCAAACCTTAGGAGTGGAAGACCAAGGAGAAGAATAACCTAGATCTTTAATGATAACATATAAAGGACAAGATGAAGAAGAAGAAAAATAAGAGATAAATAAAATAGAGGATAAAATAAAAAATAAATTATAAGGAATTGTATAAAATAAAATGGAGAAGCATATAAAAGTTAATGAAGAAAATAATGGAAAAGATAATGTAGGATAAAATGTGGAGGAATATGGAGAAGATGGTGTAGAATAAAATATAGAGGATATATAAAATGGTAATGAAGAAGAGAAATAAATTAGTTATTTATATGATAAGTATATAAATGTGATAATTAATGAATAAAAATAGGAATTAGATGTAGAAGATAATGATAGAGAGGAAGAATAAAATAATATAGAAAAATACATCTTGCTTAAAACCCCCAACCAATAGAGATTGTGTGAGGAGATGAACCCCTTAAATTAGATGTCATCCCTCATGTCAATTGATGATCATATAGAGGACTCAAAAATTAGTGAGGAGATACATATAGGAGAATACGTATAGATTAGTTATAAAAATTATAGCAAAGATATTGATGAGAGAAGAGACATTATAATAAACTTAAATAAAGTGTTCAGAAAAAATTATTGAAAATAAGAGTTACCAATATATGAATGTAAGAGTTACCAATATAAAAATGAATGAGGCATCTTTTGGAAAACAAAATCAATAGTTTAAAAATAAGTATATACTAGTGGAAATCAATGTTGGTAGTTAGAGTAGAGGTATTATTAGTTAGAGTAGAAATCAAAGTAGAATAAGTACCTAATCTGACACACTACAGGATGCAAGTCCCAATGTTTGGAAAAGACATGAAAGATGTAGAGGAATAATTTTTCATATTATATTTATACTAAACAAACCATAGTATAACCAATCCCTAGGTATTTTTTTTGACTTTGTGAGAAAAATACATGAAGATACCCCTAAGTGTTATATTAAAGTCATACCAAACCACTTAAAACCATAGGATGAAGTTAAAACCACCTTTAAATATATTTTCCATTTTTTAATGTCCCAATAGAGAATGTGAGTAAAATGATAGTCTTAGTGTTGAAGGATAGATATTTAATGAAAGAGTATGATAAAAAAATTAAATCCATAGTGTAGAAGTTATAAAATACAATGAATTAAAAATATAACATGGAATGGTTTGTATCAATAATGGTCCCCTATCTGAGAGTTTTGATGGATGGACAAATATTCAATACATTTTTTGAGGCACTAGATATGGCCTCCGAACTATAATCCCAATCATGGTAAAGAGAAAGTGACTGAAATAGGATTTCATGTAATTAAGGTTAAAAAAATAAATTCAAATGAATAAGGAATATATAACTTCCTTTGAACCATAAATTTTCATGAGATAAATAATTTTGTATACATTTTATTTCACATAAGGACATATAAAAAAAATCCCACATTTTTATATGTCTAGATGAGTATTTCAAATTATAAAAAATCTAATTAGAATGAATCCATCAAGTAGTAAATCAAATATAAAGAGAGAGTAGGGTGCATGATATGCATAACATGGGATGAAAATGATTATAATATATTATTTATAATGGAGGTAGTTCCCCTTACCAATCAACTAATGTATTACACTATTTTTGGTTCATTTAATCACTACCATCACATATGCCCAATAAAATATGCAATGTATAAGATAAAGGATTATATAGGGTGAGTTATTGTAACATAATAGATACCATCATAAGCTCTAAACTATGTATCATCATTTTTAGTTAAAGTGTTTCAATCACAATCCACATATTATATCCCACCTTCCCTTGAAATTATAGACACAGAAATTTAACCAATAAATGATTGAAAATGCTTGTTCTTAACACATTTACCTTGATTAGATAATTCACCATTATGATAACCCATAATATCTAAGAAAGATTGTAAAGAATTTCAATTGCTAATAATATCTTTCAGACTTCCCTATTTTATCCTTATTCATTGATGTTTAGTAAACACTTTACTATCACTCTTATTTTATAAGCCTTTAACCTTTTAGGAAAAGTGTGCACTATGTATATGGGAGTGCACTACGAACTTATCTAGTAATACGAACTTATATCCCACACTTTAATAATTATATTTTCAAATTATTATGGTTATTAATAAATTTACCACACATATAAATAAGTTAGTTATTAGGAATATTCAAAATATATATCTATAAAATAACATCAAGGGTCACACTTGAAAGGACATGTCAATCACTTACAAGGCATCTCTCTTTCCAATTTCAAAATCATCTATTTTATAAGTAAATATATGTATTAAAATTATTATGAATTTTATAGTCCTTGGCCAAGTCTAACATTGGTTGGTCTATCTTGGATGATGGGAGTTTGTTAAACCATATGGAAAGAATTTCTAGTAGTGATACTCATATTTCCATTGACTTTTCTAAGGGATGGAATGCAAGAATTGTAACTATGAGGGATGTTATTATTATTTTTTTTAAAGAGTTGATCTCTTGGGTGACTATAATGAGTACTCACAGGGGGAAATATTATAGGAATAAGCATTAAAAAATGAATAAATGGATAAATTACTCAAGATTGGAGAGGAATTGACTCAACAAGTTTTTTTTTAGAATCTCCACCTCAAACTTATCATGAGGTGTCTATGAAAATCATGAAGTATGTTATGCTTGATGAAAGGTATAGAGCTATTTCTTCCTATCAATTTCCCATTTTAATTTATTTTAGACACAAATTTCCTATAAATTTTTGGTTTTATTTATTGTCACTTGAACATTCCATTACTAAGATGTAATTGGGGAAATTTCCCTTACACCTCTATCAATCCCTAATTTACCTCCTTTATAGACACGTTATATGTCTTAGGGCTGAGCCATAAGTAGCTATCAAATTAGAGGAGCCTTATAGGAAATGTAAATTGATCACTAAAGGAAAGGGCAAGGGTCCTTCTAAAAAATACATTACCATCAAAATTCCTATGAATTCTCATGTTTATACCCCTTCCAAATCTCTTGCGAAGAAATATCATGTCTTCATTATGTCTAATTATGAGAAGGAATTTGAGGAGGAAACTATAGAGGAAGAGGAGGAGAATGAGGTGTTGGATAATAGTAAGGATGAAGTGGATAAATGAGCTAATGGTTCTAAGTTTGAGTTATAAAAAGATGTTTTATGTGATGATTTTGAAGGGGATTATAAAAATAAATATAGGGAGGACATTGGGAATGATTTTAATGTCATATAAATATTTAAAACTATGGATATATACATTAGGATCCATTCTAATTTTTTTTATGTATTGTAAAAGACAAGACTATGAAAATTTATAGTGGTGGTAGTACTAGTTTTCCTAAACAACATGATTTCGTTGAAGGTGAAGACATGGTTTATAAGATTCAAAAGTTAGAAGTTGGATTTGAAAACTTAGAAGCTAAGAATAATATGATGTAGGGAACCATTCAAAAATAGGTTTAGATGAACAATGTCACCTTAATAAATTATGTGTCCAATATAAATGTTCTTAGGGAAATCATCAAAGTAGGTAAAGAGTAGCAAAGTGGATCCCACATAAGCAAGAGAATCAAGGGGATGGGTAAAGGAAAAATTATGGAACTAGATACTTATGAAGTGGAGGAAATTGAAACTGTCCTAAAAAAATTTGGTTAAAAAATGGAACCTTGTTCTAAAAGACTAGTTATGAAATTCATCAAATCTAGATATTTATTTCTTTGGTGTGGTTTGGTTGTTATTTTGTGGTGTATATTTTTTGTTTTGTTTTCATGATATTTGTTTATGGTTGTTAGTTTCTCTTGGATTTAGGCCTATTTAATTTAATTAGGATGGGAAAATTTTAAAACCCACCTTTTACCCTTAATAAAAAGTAGTATTTATTACAGGTTGAGGGCATCCCTTATCAAGCACTGTAATCAAAATTTCTAGTTGCATTCATATTATCTTCATTAAAGAGAGATAACTATGTCATCCTAAAGCCATTTGGGATATGTAGGAAACACTTAGTCAATAATGGGTTTTCTAAGGATATATCAGCCAGGACCACTTCCCACATTATGGGTTTTGCATTTGATCTCCTTTTATGTGCTTGTGAAAGACTAGGATTTTGATTTTACATGTCTTTTATGCATCAAATTAGGATCCACACAAAAAATAGATCACATACAGTTACATATGGTCAGACCCATATGTTAGATTTAATACATTATCTAACAATACAAAGTCATAGTAATAAACAACACTGCACTAAACTCCTATGGACTTGTCCTAATAATTAAAAATCCAGTGTTTTCTAATACATCTATTTTTACAGGTCTTTTGATATAATCACAACTTATGTAAAGTTAAAAAAATTTGAAATAAACTAGTTGCAAGGAGAATTCTCTAAACATTAACCCTAGTTTCTATTTTGATCAATTTACAAATTGTGTAAATTATGTAGATATCTATATTTTACTTTATTTTTATTATATATCATCCTATATCATATTTCAATAGTTAAAATTTTAAATTAGAGTAAATTGTAATTCATAATTAAATATAGTATTAATATAAATAAATTTGGAACCCTTGGAGCAATAAAATCAATATTATAATAAATAATAAGGTGTTTATAAGGGTGGATGCCAAGGAGGATACCAGGGAGGTTACCCAAAAAATTTTAGAGGTGCACATAAAGTTATTTGTTAAGGGGAAAGAGGATATAGTCAAGATAACACACCCCCAAAAATTTATAAGTTTTGGAATCCAAGGGATCTATGTAGAGGAGTCATAGATACAATGTGTATTTCACCAAAAAAAGGGTGCACATGGCTTATTTAGTTTCCCTAATGCCATGCAATACTACACAAATGGTTGTATAAAAATAGACTAATTAGAAATAGGACCACCTCTAAAAGGTTTGAAATAATTAAATAAGATACCACGAACCATATAACCAATAAGAAGATGTAATAAAATGAAAATACAATAAAGTCTATAATTTTTTTAGGAAAATTTATAATTTTAAAATAGAATAGAAATGGTATTTGAGCAATTGTGAGAGTATTAGGAGGTGTTAGCTCCCCAAGAAAAAATAAATAATTTTTTTAGCAATGAAAATATGATAAGAAAATACATGAGTGTAAATGACCATAATAAGATGAAAAAAATTATATATGAAAATATAAATGGGTATAAAGAGATGAAGAGTCTATGGAGGATGCATATCCTAACTATCCAAATAATAGGAAATGTAAATAGATGGTAAAGGGGATTAAGTAAATTATGGAGGAAAAACAACTTAATTATATTAATTATCCCTTGACAAACATTCTAATCAAATTTTATAGTTTTATTCATATTATATTCCCTAAATGGATAACTATATTGGCTTGAGGCCTTTAGGATATGTAGGCATCACATAGTCAACAAGGGGTTTTTTGAGGATAACTTGACTATTACAACTTCCCCCACATTTTCAAACTTTTGAATTTGATCCCATTTAGGTGCTTGTACAGGACTAGGGTTATTATTTTATATGTCTTCTTCACATCACTTAGGATCCATATAAAATGAGATTTCATAGAGACATAGACAAACAAGCCCATTTTTTTGATTTATTGTACAATATAACATGATAAATTTGTATTAATACACAACACACTACACTTTTATATACCTACTATGGACTTGTCCTAGTAGATATTGAGTCACTATTTTCTAATACATGTGTTTTTAGGTATTTTGGTATAGTCATAGCTTACAAAAAGTTTACATGATTTAAATAATGCAACGATAAGGACAATCTCCAAACCCTAACCCTAGTTTATATTTTTAGTAATTTACAAATTCTAAAAATTTAGTGGATCTTTGTCTTTTACTAGATTATGTCTTATGTATCATCCTAGATAAAATTTAAATAGTTTACATTTATAATTAGTGTTATTTTTAATTCATAATGAATTCTAGTGTAAATATTTTGGTGAACATGTTATAGTTAGAACATTATTTTTTCTTGATGATTTTTATCTTAAGGTTTTAGTTTAATTTTATAGATTCCTAGCATTGAGATAATGTAGTCCTAAACCTTGGATACTATCTATAACATAACGATTCATTTTTTTTTAATTTTGAGTAATTTGACACTAATTTTTTTTGTAATGTTGCCTGATATAGATACTGACATAGAGGATATTTATTTTGACTTTAAGTTTATTTTTATGTTTTCCTATTCAAAAATATTTCACCTTTATTTTAATTTATATTTGTTTTTTTTAAAAACTACGTTCTGATAGTTTTAAAACTACTTAGGTATTATCATGAAGGGCTACACATTTACTCCAATAATCATAGCCATAGTATAGAGCTAAACATATAATTTAATTTCCATTTACCTTAGAGTATATAAAAAATTAATATAATCCATTATTTACACCAATATGAAACCTTTTTATTTATGTTATTTATGGTGTATTTAAGAGGAGCATATCACATTGGTAAATTACTCTCAATTTACCCTTAAAACTAGGGTTAGTGGGCTACATGAATGGTTTTTTCTCTATAGTTAGTTCTCTAAAACATTGGGTTCACACTAATTTGTGAATGAAAAAATATATATGAGAGCATATAAATTATTCAAGACCCTTTCTTAAATTACCTATCATACCTTAATTTTTTCTTGTATTTTGTGCTTAATCACTAGATACCTTGTATATGATAGATTACTTATTAACTTTAAGCATTTATTTTTATTATATTTAAATTCTATGCATTTACCATGGATATTCAAAATGTATATGTTGGTATAATTCATCCTCTTGATGATTTTTTTCCACTCGTGTTGTCCCCTTTTCTTATGATCAAATTGAATGGAGAAATAGAAATAAGAAAATAATTGTGAAAGATGATTATATGGGTGATTTTGATCTTGATAGCATGGATACATATAATACATTTGAATCCAAAACATTTATATTTGAATTTATCTAAGAGGATCAACATACACCTTTTGATTCATCTTTAAATTCCTATTTAGAGCATCCTCTAGAAACCTTTTCTAGTTATTTTTTGGATTTACCTTTGATCATACCTCTAGATTCCCATTTAAGTTCTTTTATAGATTCATATTTGGATTTACCTTCACCTAAATTACTAGTTCCATATTTTTATTATCTTATATATTACTATCCAAATTCCTCTTTTGATTCTCCTTTATAATCCTCTTTAGATACACCTCTAGATTCCTCTTTGGTGGATTCTCTCTTTTGATTAAAATTTTATCAAACATAGAGTTTTATTTGTAAATTACCATTTATTATCCATTATGTATTTTCACTTTTATTCCACTCACACTCTTCCCTCAACCCCTTCTTTATAGGTTACTTTATATAACAAATAACCTCTTTGTTTAGATATCTACCTTCACATAGGTTATAACCTACTCCTAAGGATGGTGTTATTGATGAAAAACCCCCTATATATTTTATCCATGAGGCTCAACCAAACCCTATTATTGATGATACCATCTCTCCTTTGTTATATCCCATAGCTAGTGCACCTAAATGTCATAGTTTTCCTTCATCTCCTTGTATCAATAATCAACATCACAACCATAGTGACTATGATGATGATTATAATGTCTATAATGATGATGAGTAAATTCATTCTAATACTAATATATATACCTCTCCTTTATCATTTCTTAATGATGATAAAATTCATGCATCTTGTAATTATATTTCTGCTTCTCCCTTACAAAATACAATATGTGAACAAGAGGATTCTAGTACTCATAATGTTACATTTCATATTTTGGACACAAATGTTATATAATTACACATTAAAAATATAATAAATTCCAATTAATCTATTAATATAAAATAATATCCTATCATTCCTCTCCCACACCTCCTCTTGATGATGTTTATATTCAATCAAATATACCTAAGGTTTGTGCTTGTGAATACTTCCAAGATCAAATCATCAGTAAAAAAAACTAATCAAAGAGTTACAAAATAAAAATCAATATTTAAGATCAGATATCATACCTCTTTAAAATAATAATAAATTTTAAAAAAACCCATAATATGCTAGTGTTAATCATGTATCTACATCTTCATCTAGATATTATGTGTCTCATAAAAAACATACATCTACACATAATATTTCAAAAAATATACTAAAGGATAATAATATTCCAAGTGATATTTTAATATAAATGATTTGAAACAAATTTATTAAATTACCTTATATTCCTCCTCTAAAATGATCAAAATATCATTATGAATATCATAGATTTTATGGGCATCATACAAATAGTTGTTGGGATTTAATGAAAAAAATAAAAAGTATCATTGATAGTGGTGATCCTATACAAGATAAACCTATTAGGACACCCACTTATATTTCATGTCCTAGATTAAAAGTGAAAATGGAACACAAATATAAAATATGGATACTAAAATATAATTCAAAACAAGCAAATATTCAAAAATAAAAACTAGATCTAACAAGCTTACAAAGAGGACAAGATGAAAAAGAAAAAAATTTAAAATCACAATTACCACAAGAAATTTTGTAATAAAAAATTAAAGATAAGTAAGAAATATCATTTTTCAAAAACAAATTCATGAATAAATGTCCAAAGCAAAATATTCATACACATTCTTATGATACAAATATAGTTCCCAAAGAATCAAGCATTATATCTACTTCATGCATAGAGAAACAATATAAGATCAACACTTTAAAATATATGGTTACATATTTAAGTCAAGAATTAAAATCACAAATCATTTATCTTGATAACATTAAACCAAAAATACATGATCATTCTCTAATTTAAGATAAGATACAAACTCCTAACAATAATACACATATTCAAAAATCAACTCCGATATATGGTGTAATGAATTTATCATACACAAATACAAAATATAACCAAAATGGCATATCACAATGTCAAACACAACCTAAGAAGTTTAATATATCTTATTGTGATTGTTACATTGATGATTATGATCATGATTTTGTACAAGATTGATATGATTCTGATGATTCAGAGGTATATATAGTTGGCACTTATTCTTTTTCACAAGAAATATTTCCTTCCCATCATGTAGATGAGTATACATATTTTAATTTTCCTCCATCTTCATATAGGAATCCCATTGATGAGATCCTTGTCCTATTTTATCCCCTAATTGTACATATATTCCTTGATATTTCATTTGCTACTTATTCCTCTACACCTAATCCATTTTTTATTCTATCCCTTGGTTATAATTTTTATTTTTTGGGGAAATTTCTCTCTTGTTTCCTTCAACCCGATTCAAAAAATTGAAAATAATTATCTTACTAAGATTTCAATTTAAATCTTTCCCAACAACTCATTTGTTCATTATTAAATATTTATTAATGCTTTCTCTCTCATTTTTACTTTCATTATTAGATCTATCTACTTTTACATGATTCCACATGGCCATGCTTTCCACATATGCTATATTACATGCACTTATTGGGGGCATAATACTTACCTTCCTTCTTTCCATGTTATGCTTTAATGTTTTGTTAAGGGTTGTTTTAATTTCCCAATCCTTATATTTTTAAGGCATTGATTATTATCTTTTTTCCAAGATTTTTAAACTTATGTAAATTTTAATTTTCAAATATGGTAAAAAAAACATTCATATATTCTAAAAATACAAAAAAATCTAAATATTTACAAAAATCTAAAATCAAAACCGATAAGCATATTTTCATGTTGGTGGATTATGTATATACATATTTCATTTATATTCATGTTTATTAAATATCATATCTCATTACCTTTGTAATAAAAAATGATTCTCAAAATGTATCTAAGTGTTAAAAATGACATATTTTCACATAACCAAGAAAAAATCATACATAAATGAAGTTGTCTTGATCAGCAATTTATGTATATAATCAATCTGGAAAATGTCACACTAGTAAGACAATATCACATTATGCATATTTCCACATAGTATATACATGTCCCTATGCATCTTATATCTGTATTTATGAATGAAATTTTTTCACATGAACCTCTAATACATTTTTAAATCACAAAGTAGAATGCATATTTAGATATCAATCAAATTTCAAGATAAGACATAATTTTACATTATATTGATGTTGGGCCAACCTTTTACCCAATAATATTTTTCAATTGGTGGAATATCACCATTATATATAAACAATTTTACAGGTTGTATTTATATAAAAACTCTTTTTTGTGTTGATCTATAATGAAATCCAAATGTCTTCTTATTCATTCATATTTCATGATAAATATGTTATTTTATAATATGAACATAAATACATATGAGTCATATATACTAGCTTCATTTTATTTATATGCTTGCTTCATTTCATAACATGACTCAACTTACTTTATTATTGAATGTGACCCTTGGCCTTGTGTATGTTCAACAAACACCCTTTTGCTTGTATAACATCATCATGCCATGTGTGTGTGGCCTTTGGCCTTTTATGTTTGTGTGACATATACATGTCCCTTAAATTCAACCTAGATTACCAAATTTAAATGTCATTTTTCCTTATATTAGTCATAGATTAGAATTTATCACCCTATATTACTAAATTTACAAGTATTTCATGCCTACACAGTTCAATTTCCTACATTTTTTTATTTTTTCTTTTTAGTTTTGTATCCTTGGGTTTGTATAAAGGATTCTTTATGGCCTCCATGATCAAAACTAAGAACATAACATATAATCATTTAATTATAAAGGTAATTCAAGGTACACATACATTAATTTTGTTTTAGTTACTTCATTTAAGTCATTTACTTTCAATTATTTTATGCTTTAAAATACTTCATTTTATTTAGCTTCAACGTTGTGTGTTTCTATGTTCTTTTCCTAAAGAACCATCCCATGTTACACTTTTATGACATGTGATGAGATTTTAGTGGGGTATATGTATACACTTAATATTTTTAAAATTTAAAATTTATCAATTATTGATGTTTTCTCTCTTTCAAGAACTCATCGAGTCTTAATATTTTTGAGTGCATATTTTTATACTTTATCAATAAATAATGCTTTATCTCTTTCAAGATATCATCAAGTATTAATCTCTCTAAGTGCATGCCTTAAAGGGCGCACTGGGAAAGGGGTAGGTAGACCATTAGTGCTTCACAGGATTGTTATCCTCTATACCACCACTTGAAACAACATAAACCTCTCTTATACATGTCCCTAGTATTTTACACCTCCATTACACACTCTAAGTAATTTATTTCCTCAAAAAATACCTACCTAAGCCAAAAAATCTTTTTAATTTTTACCAAATAAAGTCAACCTGGGATGACCTTGCACTTAAAATATATGAGCACATTATAAGATTCTGTCAGCCCTAGCCAACCTAGTCTAGGACCTAATTTATTGATTTATTTAATGATATAGGGTCAATTATTCTAACTCCAAAACTTCATCGACTGGATAAATATAAGTGTTTATGGGTTTCTTTCAAATATTCTAAAAAATAAAACTAGATCTTCTACATTCATAATTATCAAAACCTATCTTTATTTTCAAAACACAGTCTAGCAACTTAATTGTGTCCCCTAATGTCTCTATTTTCACATATAACATAGTCACTATGTTCAACCAAATCTCTTAAAAAATACTATTCTATTTCC
This sequence comes from Torreya grandis, assembly GCA_037957365.1. Classification (NCBI taxonomy): domain Eukaryota; kingdom Viridiplantae; phylum Streptophyta; class Pinopsida; order Cupressales; family Taxaceae; genus Torreya; species Torreya grandis. Next base: position 5,703,332 of record JARHVA010000290.1, on the reverse strand, counting down.
CTTCAACACACAGTTGACCTATCTAACTATGTGTCTTTGAAACTATCTTAGTTTACCATCCATATAGCATAGTTGACTAGTTTGATTATCTTTTATAGCCTATTCTATTTAAAAGACAATATCAATAGGTTTGACCCTATATCCTTTAGGTGGACCTTTATTTTTATCAAGTTTTTAGTCTTTCTTATTCATTATGAATTTATTTCTTGAGGATAATACATAATTGAATGAATCAAACATGATGAGTTTTACCAACCCCAATAGATTCCTTCAGACACATATTATGGCACCCAATATAGATCAAAGCAATATACATGTCTACATTTTCACCAAAAACTATGGGAATCCTCCCCATTCATCCTCAAGATTTAACCCTTTATTTTTTTAGAAGATAAGTGTGATCTTGAATACACCATAGAAATGCTTTTCTACATTAAGGAAAATCCTCAACATAAAGGAAAAGGTCCTAAAACCATATATAATATCATGATGAGAAATCATATAGGAGAACTCAATTCACCCTCCCATACCTTTTCTCATGTATTTTAAGAAACCCCTTTCTTTGCATCTAAATATTTTCCCTCTATACTGTTTCCTTCTCGTACCATGACATCATCTTGTATGTCTTCTTCAACCTCCATGCCAAGTATTTATATCAACATGGTAGGTTAAAATTCTAGTGGGCCCCTCTAAAATACATACATACTTAACCATGATACCCATGCTCTTTTTCTACCAATCCTACTCATGCCACTAGTGTGGTGCATGCCACTACTTCATCACACACTCATAGTGCATCACAAGATCCTAATACCTCCTATAAAACTAATGCATCACATGTTACATACATTGGTCAAAATGATACTCAAATTAATAAAATTCTCATAAAAATTCTTAACCAAATGCATACTTTTCAAACCAGTAATGCAAATCAAATGATTTAGATGAAAAATCATCTCATTCATATCCAAAAAAAAATCACTAGGTTGCATGGGGAGCACAAAATCCTAATAGCCCCTCCACCACCACTCCCCCTTAGGTATTCCCATGGTAACCTTATCCCAAAACTAACCCTCATTAATAAAACCATAAAAAATCTAAAATATTAACCTTTATTAACTCAAATTGCTAATATTGACATATGAGGTATCACACCCACCATCACCTATAATAGATCTACCGATCCCACCTTACATTTAAAAACCTTTGGTAACCTTTATATATATTGGGTTAAGATTAATACCTTCACCACTACAAAAATATTAGCTAAAACACACTCAAGAAATGCTTTAGAGTGGTATAATAAATTTAAAACCCACTCTATCACTAGCCTAGAAGACTTGGTCAACTCACTAGTCCAAGAATTATAGACTAGTGATCTTCCCAAAAATAAATTATCCCATTTTACAAATTACAAAAAACTTGAAGTTGTAATGGTACAAGACTTCATCAAATGATGGAAAAACTTGTCTATTAAATGTGATCATAATATGGTGGGTGAAAACCTATTCCACCTATTTACTAATGCTCTACTCCTCAAATTATAATATAACTTAGAACCCATCTCTCCAAAAAACTCAGAAGAAGATCTTGACCAAGACAAATAACAAGCCATCCTCATTCATCATTTTGAAACACCTCAACCTACAATAATCACTTGTATGCTCATCAAAAATAAAAATCATCATGTTATCAATGATTCTATTATTGACACTTATGAGATCATAAATACCATCCAAGCTAATTTTATAAATAACACCATAGAGTATGCTCTCCCTACTAACAACACTCATATTCCCACATTTTCTTATTCACAAACCATTATCCCTAGTGGAACTTCAGAAACATCTTCCAAGACCTTTACCATGATATATTGACCCCATTCTCCCTATGAAATCATGGTATGATCCAGATAAATTCTATTGGTTCATGTAAGTTGGGTTCATTGTCATGAGACTTGTAGTCAACTAAAAAATATTTGTATGGATTTTCTTCTTGATCCTAACTTTGATCATGAAACCCTTATTTAGAAGCATCAACAAGATTATGACATAGAATTTAAAGCTCATGAAACAAAAAATAAAAACCAAGATTTAAACTAAGACAATGTTCATCTCACTATCTACAAGGATCCCCTTCCTAACCACCAATATAACATCAAAAAACCTACTTATACTACTAATAATGTTGAAAGTATTATATACCTTACCACCAATGATTAAAATGTGGTTAATATGACTAATATGAGAAGATTATTTGATTTTATTGACTCAAATACAACACCTAAAATCACACCTCTCAACCATTTTACACCATTCAAGACACTTCCCCATCCGATCTCATAGAATAGGGGAAAGAGGAACCAATACCCATCCAAGCACCACTACCAACAACATAAATTGATCATATCTCTCATACCATTTCCACTCTTCCCCTAACATCCACACCAAAAGACAACATACCCAAAAATTCCAATAGTATTTTTTTTACCTAATCACAATAAATACTTTAACCAACCATCACATCATCTAAAGTAACTCAACCCACCTCTAAACAACTTAAACCAACCATACCATATCAACACAACTTTAATTTTACATCCAACCCTCCTTCTTAGGAACTCTTTCAACACTATGAACCTTTATCTAAAAATCCTCCCATAGGTTATGATGAATAGGATACTATTACTAAAATTTCTAATCTCCCATCTCAAATACCTTTATTATAACTAATTATAACTTATCCCCATCATAGAAACTACCTAATTCAAATGTTGTTCAAAATGAACATCCCTCATATTCTTCCCATAGTATGTGAAGCTACCTTATTTAGATCTGAAGATAGTATACTTCAATAATGTGAAGAAATGTCCATCCATGTTGATGAAATAATGGACACTTTTATTTCACTGAAGTTCCCTATTGCTTTCATGATTCTCGATGAGATACTACTTCATGCAGATGATCCTCCTCTATTTATTAACATCCAAATCAATATTATCCAAGTTAATCATGATTTAATTAATGAAGGTTTAGGCACTTGTTTTGACTCCTTTGATTTCATTAACACACTTGAATATTCTGAATGTAACCTCAAATCTACACATTATACATGCCAAGGATATGATATAAGGAAAATGCCTCCTCTAGGTTGTTTTTAGCTTACTATTATTGTTCCTCTTATTACCATCTATGTGAAATTTATGATCTTTAAATTTCCTCTTTCTTATAATATCTTACTCAATCGACCTTGGGCTCATAATATGAGATAAATTGCCTTATCTACATGTCAATGTGTCAAATTCCCTCATAATGTAATTATATATAAAATTAAAGGGGATATGAACCCTTATAATTTTGAATAATTCCAAGAATGTGGTGTCTTTAAAATACCCACCCTTGAACCCCTGTCTAGTGTCACATTTTAGGAATCCTAGCTCTTTTAATATCTATTCAAATCCACTTGAGGTTATAATAGTTACCCAAAATTAATTGGGAATATTCCATCTAACCGCTTAGACTCTAATTATGATGAGCTAGATGAGATAAGCCTCAAGATCAAAACCTATAATCTTTCCCTTCGTATCATTGCACAACTTCTTCCTTATCTTAAACCTAGATCATGTCAGTTACCTTTTAATGTTATACCCATTATCTTTACCAAATATAGACACTCTATTCATCATGCTTATTCTGATGATAAAATCATTCCCACATGTACCATTGACACATTGCACCCACCCACTTCTCATCCTAAATATAAATCCATATCTCCTCTCAATTTATTAATAGAGTATAAACCTAAATACAGGGAAGTATATTATAGTTGGCACAAGTGTGGTACACATCATACTAATCAATGTTGAGTGTTCTAGTATTATCTTCATGATTTCCCATAGTCAACACCATCACTAGTTATTCCTCCTCATATAGGTCACCCATGAAATAAGACTCCTCCTTCTAGCTCCACCAATACCATTCCCATCAAGACATCCATTCCTCACCTTAATTATCCCACATAGTATATTCCTAATGAGCATTAATATTCATTATATACACCTAAGTTTTTAATTGAGATGATTAGAATGGAAGTCTTTGTAAAACTCTCCATAAAGATTGATGAGACTCTGGCTAGTGTTAAAACTCAAATTCATATATATGTTATGGATAATATTTATGGTCAAATAAATTAGTATTTGTGAACATGACATTGTGTTATTTCAAATTATTCTATATTATGATTTGGATTGGATTTGTGATCCATTTTTATATCTCTTATACATTTGACTATGTGTCAAATTTGATTTCACTTATCTATTTTACATGAACCATTATATTATGATTTATGTGTTTTACATAGTTTCATTCTAATATACTTTTTTATTATGGTTTATTCTCATTATTTTCATGAATTAAAAATTATGTTTATGATTTCACTTCTTCCATGGATTATTTTATTTTCTTTTATAATGATTATTTGTATTTTATTACACTAAAAATTTAGATAATTATTATTGTGACTTGGTTATACTACCTTTATTCCCTTAGTATTCTATCTCTACCATATGATCAATTAACAAACAAAACTTCTCACTGTACTAATTCTATACACTGCTCTCTTTTTATCTCCTTTCTTCCCTTACTTTACTTTCACATACTAAGTATACATATGGTTGAAACATGAGATTACATACTTGTTCATAGGTAAGCCTAAGTGTTTAGTTAGTAATATCTCTAGCTACTTAGCCTCCCTTAATCCAAAGTCTAAATATCATTCATGTGTATCAATTTTATCACTCATATTGGTTATTACAAATCTATATGGAGGTGGAATCTAAAATCCATAAAAAATTTAAATTATAAATCATTTAAACAAAAGGCAATTATTCAAAAGGCAACATACAATTTAAAAGTCTAATCACACCAAAAGATGTGTTTCATAACACATCTCATATTCTTAATTGAATCTCAAACTCCATAGTTGGCCTCATGATATATCCAAGGTCCATTATGGTGTGGTAGGCTAGTATATTAGGATAGGATACCTACTTTCTCACACAAGTACCAATCTTCGTAGTAGACTGATATCTCTATAAGAGGTCCTGAGGAACAGGGAACATGTTGTGAGAAGGTAGGTCCATTTTAATTTTCTTGTTCATATAACCTTCATGAGTTAATATTAGTATCTCACCTATTTTCCTACATAACTTTGTGCTTATTGAAAGTAGGTATCCCTTGTAATTTGATGGTCACTAGACTTTTAGTGTCTCTCCTTCTTACCTAATATGTATCATGTTTACTAAGGTTTTATCATAAATACCTATGTCATTATTTTTAAACCTTGTTTCATTACAACAATCCTAATATTTTCTATTTAGGAATATTATTTTGTTAATTGATCATTCTCCCTATGGTTTACCTTTATGAGATTTAGTATAAGACCATGGATAGGACCAAGCTCTCGTCACAAATTACCACAATAAAACATTCCATTATTTTTACCCTTATTGCCATTCACCTCATTGGTTTTCAACTTGTGATTTTTTGTGTAATGCCATGGATAGGACCAATATCTTATCACAAATTACCACATTACAACATATTTAAATTATTCCCATAGTTGTTTCCACCTCATTGGTGTTCCCTTTTTTGAGTTGTAGTGTAAGACCTTGGATAGGACCAAGCCCTCATAAAATGTTCCAATAAATAATCCAAACTATAACCAAGTCAAAATTAAATTACATGCTTAAAATTTGAGATAATTTGTGTTACATTATGATTTACACATCATTGACATACTTCCCATCTTGATTTAGTATGTTTTATGTCTAACTTATAAGCACTTCACTTTTATCTTATTATTTTCTAATTACATGTATATTTACAACCATTTTATTAAAGTTATCATAATTACCATATTGATTTAGTATGATTAATTTGATTTACACTTATATATATATATATATATATTTTCATATTTACCACATTGATTTAGTATGATTGATTAACTTTATTGCTCATCTATTTTTATACCATTTGGTTTTCACATGTTTTTCATTTTATTAAAAAATTCATACTTCCCAACATGATATCACATGAATTTTATTTGTTTTATTTTGGTGCAAATATTTTTACACAGTTTGAAAATATTTTTTACCTTTTACTTTACCATTTTGGTCTCTTATATTTATTCATATTTTGTTTTTACACATTTCCCAGTGTGATATAGTGTGTATTACATTTTATGGTTATTTATACTTTTCCAAATCATTTTGATTTTATTTTTAACCATGCATGTGTATCACATAATGCTATAAAATAAAACATACATCACATATTTCCCATAGCATATACAACAAAAGTAAAATACATACACTTGAAAGGAAATATATCCATACATCCATCCACATACAAGTACAAGTCATAAGACCAAGAAATATATATATATATATATATATATATATATATATATATATATATCATGAGTTTTATGAAATAAAAGTATAAAATACAATAGCTACATCTCTAAGGCTATGCTCCATCATGTCTATTATATGGCCTAGCCACACTTCCCATGGATGCATATGACTAACCCCTTTGAATAGTGCATGGTAATGAGGTATTCCAAGATTTGAAGCTATCAATCTAATGTTGTAGGTTGACTAACTAGGCTTACATGCATCCAAGTGATATAGGTGTCTCCATGTGAATGGCTCACTCTTATGCCAAGCCCTACCAAGCCCAATCCTCTACCTCTCCTACCCCTATAGGTAGTTGTGAACAATATCCTTGTGCTTGAAACTATCAAGAAACCTCCCCCACTAGTATAAACTAACTATCATAAGCTAGGGTAGATGGTACAAATGATTAACCAAAGTGGAGGACTCATAATGTGATAACACCCCATCAAAAATATCATGGTATGCAACCATAATTATGGATCCCCATCTAATATCCTCTAATGTAGTACCTACAAAATATAAAAAAAATATGCATCAAATCCCATGTATATATATCTCAATCCATCTATCTATCACTAAATACATAAATGACAATGCAACTAGTGATCTATATCAAAAAATTAACAAATAAAAACATTTCTCACTAGTGTTGATATCATCAAACATGGTCTCCCCATCTGCTCATCCACCAAGCAACTCCTCTATTGGCTACCTCTACACATGTGAAGAACTAGGAGTCACCACCCACACTCATCATGATCCTCTCCTTAATGGTCTCTCTATAGACCAACTATGTCTCACAACCACTATAGGATCACCCTATGATACTGACCACTATAGACATCTAATTCTTATCACTATTGTGAATTTAAATGACATTAAACAATAATGGACAATCTAGACCAAAATCATGGAAATTTTCTAATTTGTTTACACACATCACATGCAAGTGTTAATTTTTACTCATGTATCCTTTAATGAGCTAATGCATTTTATGAAATCATTATCTTCTTCCAATTCACTCCATGTCAAGTTTAAGACCAAGAAAATTATTTCTATTGAATATTCAAATGCTCTAATTCATTTTCACGCATCACATGTAGGTGTTGATTTGTGCCTATGTATCCTTGAATGGGAAAATGCACCATTCATAACTGTTATCTTCCTTTGATTCAACTCTAGTCAAATTATGACCAAGGAAATTGACATTTTTGACCATTTTTATTAAACACATGACCAATTTACAAGAATTAAAAAATACTAAGTCATTAAGCAAACCAAATCAGATTAAGAGCTTAATTAGACAATCCATGAAAAGTTATTGAATATCTATTATTGGAAATTCACAATTCAAAATGTCTATGCCATGACATCATCAAAAGGGTGTCAAGAACTAGGCATTGATGGAGATAAATATCAAGTTTAAGGTCACCCATGCTTTAATAATGCTCCCTTGTTCCAAAATAATTACTTTTCCCTCTAAAATTGAATTAATCCTTGGCCACACATCTTAATCTCAATATGGATGGTCACACTTGATTCTAAAATTTATGGAAAATTATAGATACATGAGCCACCATATACCAATGATGAATATTTTTAGTGAAAATAACCTATGTAGAAATATTTCTAAAAGAGCTTCACCAATTTCTTCAAATTGATCAATCAAGGAGCCAAAGCCATTGGTGCTAGAAGAGATGATGGAGGCACTCATCCAACCACATTGAAAAATACTTAGAGCACCAAATCTAGTAACAAACATGTTTATGAAACATCTTTGAAGGAGGGACACTATGGGAGGGTATTGTTTGTCTTACTTTCCTAATTGGTATCTTTATTTCATTGAAACCACCACTTGAGGGAGTGGGCTTAACATGTTACGTTCTCTATGCTTATTATAGATTTTACTTACTAATGCATGAATTAGCCTAATTTTTAATACTGTTCTATAGTTTAGCATAAATTGACACCTACACGTAATGTGTGTAGATGAATTAGACCATTTCTATGGTTTTGTTCCAGATTATACATTATTGGAGAATTTCATTCAGATTTTAAATTTTAGCACAACAGTGATAAGAATTGGATATATACATTTTTCCCCTATTTGAGAAGGCATGGTGAGACATTTTAATTTCCAAAGTTTGATAATTACAAAGGGAAAGGTGACCTTAGAGAACATATTAAAGCCTTATTCATGGTATTCTAAGAGGTATCTTACAAGTGACTATGTACTATGCTTGTTTCCACATAGCTTAGCTAGACAAGTATTAGATTGGCTCCTAAAATTGCCTAAAGGATCATTGACAAATGTCAATGATTTATTAGAAAAAAATTTCAACCATTTTTATTATAATATTGAGTCTGAGAAGATAGTGGTTGACTTATGTAAAGTAAGATAAAGAGATGTGGAAAGGTGCATGGCATATATATACTGGTGGAGAGCACTAGCTAGTCCCTTTCAACATAATTTTCTAGACATGTTTCTAGCTAACATATTTGCATAGAACCTACACCCCAAGGTTACCAATAATATGAGACTTGATTATGCCAACACATTAAAAAAAATCATTGAAAAGGGTGTGTAAATTGAGAAATAATTTATTACCAAAGGCCTAGTGAAAGTATACTCATAGGCTCAAACATCCAATTGGACTCAAACACTTGTTCAAGCTAATACTAAAGAGAAACATAAATATTTTAATAAAAAAAAAAACATGGTGGGTAATGGAGTAATAGAGTCATGACATGTGAAAATCGTGCAGGCTTCACTAGCTCAAAATGCACAACCCAATCCACCACCCACTTTGTATAGAGATATTCCACATCAAGGATTCAACAAATACAAACCATTCAATAATTTAGGAGAACCTATTAAGGGGGTTTTCTAGAAGTTGGTTGTAGCCAACCTAATCATATGGCCTATTCCAAAACTATTTCTTGAAGATTAACCCAAATTTTATTGGTATCATGAAGATGAGTTCTAAAATTTCCATTATGTTATTGTCCATGCCATTTATTGATGTGTAAAATTGAGGCATCTCATTAAGGACTTAATTAAGAGCAAAGAGATTGAAGTCAAATAAGTAGCATAGAACACCAATCAAGATATGGGCATTTACAAAGACCCATTTCCTAAGAAGAACCAATAATAATAATGGAATAATCTGAATCAAGGATAAGGTCAATGTTAACAAGGACAAAGTTAGAAAAAAATCAACATCTTCATAATTAGGATCATAATACCCAATCCAATAACCTGGGTTATAATACTATGCCATATGATTATAATAACACCATGGGGAATATTTATGGCAATCACATTTCCAACATTATAGTTAAACCCCATGTACCATCCATATATTCTCAAAGCATTGGTTCCTCTTTTTTACGGTCATCACCCTCTTGTTCAAGTAAGGCCACACCAAGTTCAAGAAATTTTATTATGCTTCAATTTATATGGTTTACTATTTCTATACCACCACCTAATTATTCTAATTGTGATAACTCTCTATCAAGTCAAAATTATGCATTCACAAGTAGATGCTCACAATTTAATCTTCAAGTCCCTTTTCCTTATTATAATAATAAGGAAAATCTAAACCCTATGCCTTCCAATCCTAAATCAAACCCTATATCATTTAATACCAAACCTTCTTTCCCTATTGTTGAGAAACCATATAGTATTCATGAACAATTAAGCAAATTATCTACACAAATTTCCATCCTAGATATCTTGCATATGTCATAAGTTCATAGGACCATACTAAATGAATTCCTTCAATAGTCCAATGTTATTGAAGACATTAAACCTAGATAATTATAAACACTTATGGGACATCTATCTCTAAGATATCAACTTACCTTTGATCAACAAGATATGTCTTCCTTTGGTCCTAGCCATAATATTCTGTTGTATATCTAAGTCATTATAACACATCAAAAGATCAAGTGGGGTTTTATAGACAATGGTTTAGTGATGAATATAGTGTCATTAAAATTGATACAATATTTAGGATATATCACCAAATATATGCAACCATAAACAATCACGATCAAATCCTATGACAATGCTGAAAGAAAGTCTTTGGGAACCATTTGTTTGCCAATCATTGTTTGGCCTGTAACCCATGATACCTTGTGCCATGTCATAGTCATAGAATTTCCTTATAATGTACTTATTGGTCATCCTTAGATCCATGAATTATGATCTATCCATTTTTACCTACATCAATGCCTCAATTTACCCCATTCTAGAATTGAGGTCACTATTTACGATGATCTATAGCCATACCAATATTATAAACACTTAGAGGTTGAATACAAGAACTATAAATATTATACTAGATCTAAATTTCTAGCCAAGAATAATAATTCCATAGTTTATAAACCCTTTGAATCTAATTATATCAATCCTAGTGATCTTGCATCCACTTTGGTTGATCCATTTCCTACAGCCATTGCAAATCATTTTACTGTTGAGGATGCTAGAATTTACACATATTATCTAAAAGATGATTTTTAAAAAGGAAAATTGATAAAATCTCCCAAGTAATATGGAAGATCAAAACCTCATAAAATCCCTAATAGGCCTAACATGATTTGGTAGAATAATAACATACCTTAATAAAGGTAGCCAATGGTATTTGTACCAAACACTTCATTTAATTAGGATCAAGAGGCCATTACTGAAGGAGATTAGTTATACATTTATGAACTCACCAATTTTTTTTATAATTATAAATATCCTATCCATAATAAAATTATGGATAGTTTAGACTATAAAGGTAAAGGCTTGTGGATATGGGAGCAAGGTATTCTTTAACCTCTATATGCTGATAAACCTACCATGAACCAAGGCCTCAAATTTATATTATTTAGGTGTGACCTTGTGTATTTTTAAAGTGATTCCTCTTTATCAACTAATTATAAAAACCCTAATAGTGACACATCATCCCATTATATCACTTAGATGAGATAGTTGATATTGACATGTTTGATTCTAATTCCATTATGACCATCACATCCCATTGACCACTTACCCTTTGCCATCTCGACTTTATCAATTGGGACCAAAAAAATCTATTATAACTCTAGATGAGTTTCGAAACAATTAATATATTATAGAGTATATGGCACTTAGATATGGATTTCCACTTGGTATTCACTGACAAGGATTCAACTTCTCATTGGACCTTGTAGCCTACTTTAGAGAGTAGGCCAACTTTATTGGTCATATAATAGAATAAACATTGAGATATTCAAGTGAAAACCTCTTTGAGGTACTCATTGGTCAAGAAAATAGTAAAGATAAAGATAATACCTTGAGTGAAAACCTATTTCAGGCACTCTTAGACAGGGAAGTTTTCTCACTTCCATAGGATTCTCACTTCCATAGGAAGTGTAATGTTCACCGAGTTCAAGCTTTACAACTAGTTCCAATATTACTCCTGAATAACATAAAGTCTCTGAGAATTTTACTCTTAACTTTCCAAATAAATTTGTAAATTTGACATTACCATAGCAAGCATACTCATTCCTATTACTCTATGGATGAGCCTTGGGACTCACACCCAATAGTTGACGAATAGGATCCATATCAAACATTGCCTACTATTCTAGAAGATGGATCCACATTTATTTTAGAGAATATAACTTAGGTAAATATTAGAACCTATAAATATCTTAAAATTGTTTCTCTAGGTGCATCCCTCACCAACAAAGAGCATGATTAAATTATCATTATTATGAGGGATTTAATTGATATATTTACATGGGCTTACTCAGATATGCCAGGCCTAGACCCTACTTTGATTAGGCATGGACTTGTAGTACATCCAAATTCTAATCTTGTCAAGCATAAATTATGAAAAATACACCTATGCATTTCCATATTAGTGAAAAATAAAATATAGAAATTATTGGGATTTGGATTCATAAGACCACTAGACTACTTTGAATGGATATAAAATACAGTTACAGTTAAAAAAAATCCATAGGGCATATGCTTGTGTACTAATTTTAGAAACATAAACAAAGCTTGTCCTAATGATGATTTCCCTCTACCAAATATCAATATGAGTTTAAACTCAACTATATGTTACAATAAGTTGTCCCTCATGGAAGGATTCTATAGGTACAACCAAGTGAATATATCCTAAGAGGACCAACCCAAGACTACCTTCACCACACCATGGAGAGCATTATGTTACCAAGTTATGTCTTTTGGCTTGAAAACCTCTAGTTCCACTTATCAATGTATCTTGACTATAATCTTCTATGACATGATGCATGATATATTTGAGGATTATGTTGATGACATATTAGAAAAATCAAGAACCCATGTCAAACATCCTGACATTCTACAAAATTTTTTTAAGAGATTTCATGAATACAAGGTTCATCTCAATCCTAAAAAGTGCATCTTTGGTGTTACTTTAGGAAAACTACTAGGATTCATTGTATTATAAAGAGGAATTTAATTATATCTCACTATGTTTAAGGCCATTATGAAAATGCCTCAACCTTCCAAACTAAAATAGATTCATAACCTATAGGGAAAAATTCAATCTGTTCACATGTTTTAGATTAAAGGTAAAAACAGGTTTTGAAGGGGCCCCGAAACCCTGAACAAAGAGAAAGATAAACATTAAAGCACAACCAGGTTAACAAAGGAACCTGATTACATAAAAGAACCAACACCAGGTTTTATAGGGACCTGAAACTGACAATAAGACCAAGACAAAACAACAGTCAAAACACAGAACTGAAAGTTAACCACTAGCTTCCAGCTCCATAACCAGCAAACCGAACAAAAGACCGGTTTCCTGCCCCCAAAAAACCTATCAGCAGAAAGGAACTTTGGATGAATCTTTTAAGTTCTGATTTTTATTTTTGCATGACCGAAGATTCATATCAAGAGGAGGGACCAAAGGCTTAGACTTCTTTCTTCTGACTGCTGTCCAATCGTCTTCTACCTTAGTTGCCTCAACAACCCATGCCTCAGGGGACAATGATCTTTGGACACCAGTAGGCATAACTCCTGGTGACAGTCTAACACAGTCTGGCTCTTAGATAGATCCTTCAAAATAGGGGGAAAATCTGTTCACATGTTTATATCATAACTAATATATAAATGCCATGATTTTACGCACATCTTAAAGAAAGGTTTCAGATTTTAGTGGGCTATTGAATGTAAAAAATAATTCACAAAACTAAAAACATACCTAGCCAACCATCTAGTATTGAGACCGTCAACACCCAGTTAGCAATTGCTTATTTATATATCTATAATAAAACATGCACTGGGGGTACCCTTGGCCCAGCATGATGAACAAGGAAAAGAACATGTGACCTACTATCTAAGTTAGGCACTCATGACATAAAAGCATAATTATTCACCTATTAAGAAACATTGTTTGGTAATGGTGTTTACTTCCTAATATTTGTGTCACTACATGTTGAATAATAAGACTATTTTCATTTCTAAGGTGGACCCTCTCAAGTAGTTATTATATAAATCAACTCTTACATTCTACATGGATAAATGGGTTATGTTATTAAGTGAATTTGATGTTGAATACCATAATCAAAAATATATTAAGGGTAAAGTCATCACATATCAACTTGCTAAAGCTCCTATCATAGAATTCCTCCACTCACATTTTATTTTATAGACAACTCTATCATGACGATAGAGGAAGTGACTCATGAACTTGAACACTAGAAATTATATTTTGATGGCTCATTCACATGTTATGGATCTAGATATAGAATTTTAATAGTTACACCACAAGGGGACCTCATCCCCAAGGCCTTTCATATCATCTTAAATTTCACCAATAATATGGTTGAATACAAATCCATTATTACAAGACTTTGTCTTGAAACACAATGGGATATCTAATAGTTAGTGGTTTATAGGGACTCCCAGTTAATAATTAATCAAACTAAAAACTAGTATCATACTAGAGATGAAAATATTATACCATAAAAACATATATAGACAATCTCAAGTCACATTTTAGGTCACTATAATTTGAATAGGTAACATAGATCAATAACTTATCAACCAATGTAATAGTAATAATTGGGTCCATGGTACAAGTCACAAGTAATGTTAAAGAGAATAAATTTCTCACTAATAACCTTATATAGCTTGCTCATGTATTATAATATTTATAGAGTGTTTATACTATTGTTGGTCCAAATCTCCCAATTGAACCTCCTTGGTACCAAGACATTTATAACTATTTTCATGACCAAGTCCTTCCTCCTAACCATTCCAAAAATCACCATTTTTTTTCCTTCATCACCCATCCTATTATGCCCTCCTTAGAAACATGATTTGTAATAGGGGATATGATGGAATACTTATTTTTTGTTTATCTTTTAGAGAATCAACATTAGAATTTAAATAGGTCCACAAAAGAATGTGTGGGGCCTAGACCAATAATGTAGTCCTTGCCAAAAAACTCCTCAGAACAAGATACTACTAGCCCAAGATGGATATATAGGCATGAAAATATGTCAAGAAGTGTGTTACATACCAAAACCATGGTAATTTGATACACACACCTTCATTTTCACTATAGATGAATACTACACCATGGTCATTTTCTACATGCAGTCTCCATCTCATCATTAAAATAAACCCTACATCTTGTAATGGATATAATCACATTCTTACTACTACAAAGTATTTTACTACATGGATTGAGGCCATTATTCTCACTTACATAATCAAGAAATATATCACCAAGTTTATCCATTACCATATCATCTATCATTATGGTATCCATACCTAAATCATATCTGATAATGGTAGTTTATTTGTGAACAAAGATGTCAAAGCCTTATGTACCCAGTTTGAAATCAAATACAAGAAATCCACACCCTAAAACCCATAAGGAAATGATCAATATGAGGCATCCAAGAAAGCTATTGTTGCAATCTTTAAGAATATTGTCAATGGCACTAGCCATAATTGGCACTTACAAATATTTCCCACCCTTTAGGCCTATCATACTAGTCATTGTACCCCTACATGAGCCACTTTTTATTTATATTTTTTGGAATGGAGGCTATTATCCCAATTGAAATTATTATACCCTAATTATGGGTATATTTATAGCACACTTTTGATGATGAAGATTATATAATTTATAGGTTGTAAGAGCAAGAACTTCTTGATGGAAAGCATTTAGCTGCCCTAGTTAATTTAAGAGCATATCAAAATAGATTATGTTGTATCTATAACAAACACATTATACCTATGGAGTTTGAAGTTGGAAACTTAGTCCTAAAAGATAATAAAAATAACACCAATTCTAAATTTAATAGGAAGGGAAAGTTTTATCCCAATTGGTTGGGCCCATATGTAGTTATAACAAATTATGGTTCAGGGGCATATAGATTGGCTACTCTAGAAGGTGAAGAGATCTTGTAACCTATAAACATTTTACATCTCAAGCATTTATATATTTGAGAACATTTTAAACCATTATCTATAAAATCCCTTACTTGGGGTACCCTGTGCTGACATGGCTTATTTTTACATCATACTTATAACCTAGACCATTTTATCCTAGATCATTGTCACATGAACCATTGTAACCTAGAGTATTTCTATCCCACTATACCTAGAATGATCTTACTTTCACTTGGGTTGTTATAATTTTTTACCCCTCACCAAATATGATTTTGATTATGATTGATCGACATTATGTACACCTTCAGGGACCATTCTATGAAGCAATTTAGCTTGATCAGTATCCATAGCTTATTTTGTAGACAAGTGTACTAGAGTATGTAAACACATGATTTTTGCCTACTTGATGGTTCCTTGGGACTTTTTTACACTATGTATTATTTTGTTCTTATTTTTTTGTTGTTTGGTATTCACTGATACCCTAATATATGGTCATTGTTCACCAATTGTAGCTAGTTTAGCTATCATTTGAGCTCTTACCCATGGAGGTGCATCCTTTCAACTAAGTGGTTTCCTGAACCTTTGTTTATATTTCATTTTCCTTGATTATGCAAAAAACACAAAAAATAAAATAAAATGATAAACACAAAATACCAAATACATTACCATCTTTTGAAGATAGACTTATAATCTTCATAGGGGTTATAAAGTCATCATCTTTTGATTGAGTTTCATTTTTATTTTGATAATTGATTTTATTATTTTACTACAGGTGATTCTAATCCTAAATGATCTCATTGGTTTGTGAGAACCTTAAGCCATGATCTCACCATTTTGAGAGAACTTTAAGTTTTAACACTCTTTTTTTTTGTGAGTTGGACCATTTAGTCTCTCATAATATTGGATTGAGTTGAGATGCCTATGAAATTCCAAAAACATTGGTAAACAATCTAGAAAATCCTAAAAATCCTAAAATCATGAAATTAGATTAGAATTTACCTCTAAGATATAAAACCATAAAAATTGTATAGGATGGGCCATCTTATCTATTCAGTTCATTTCTAGACCACCTTGGTCTTTTTCCTCCCATTTTTAGGAGAACTACATCAGCTTGAGGTCTACAAAAACTATATAAGCAACACTTGGATACATGGAGTATCTCCAGTTAGCTTGAATACACCTTCTTATATTTTTTTACCAATTATTTACCTTATAGATTCTATGCCTCTTAGCTATTTCATAAGTAACCACATGTCCTTTAGTTTCCCTATCCTTATTATCATTATTCGTATGCTCTCATCATTTTGTGAGCACCTTCATCTTACACTCTCACTATTTTTCAAGTTATTTATGATCATAGAATTTTGTGATTCACCATTGTGTGCATTATTCTTTTGAAGTATATGCATTACTACACCTTTATATTTTCTAACGCTCTCATCATTTTGTGAGTAATTCTTATTTGAACACACTCATCATTTTGTGAGACCATTCTCATATTCCTCTACACATCAATCATGTTTCCTTATTATCAATTTTATTCTATCCCATATCATGGGAGAACTAAATTTGGCCTAAATTTCATATTGGATCTTGTATCCATGGGACTATGTAGGCAACATCCACTTGCCTAGTGAATCTAGGGTCAATTTGGGTATCCCTTCTTTTTCTTCTATTCTACCCATTTTTGTTTGTTTTGTGTCATTGTATACTAAAATTTAGGGAAAATACTATCATCTTATTTCTATCATTATTTCCCTATCTTCTAGGAGAATCCTTATAACCATCATCCTTATGTTGTTGTACTGATGTTGTGTTACATTGCCTAGGGGTCACCCTATCGCCAAACAAACACATCTATTACACATGCATGAATAGTTTATTTTCTATCTGTACTAACATTCTAATTAATCATTATTTTTATATTATTGTTATTTCAACTTTTTGGACTTACATACTGATTGATTGATTACTTTATCTTACTTTTTTTTTTATGTTTTTGAGTGTTTTACTTATTAGGTTGTTATCTTGTTTTGAGTGTTGTGTTTTAATACATTTTTAAACCTTTTGAGTATGGCCTTAAATTGGACTTGAATTGTTTACATTTATATTTTAATTATTTTATTTCTTGTTGATTTTTTGGTACATTATTATTCTTACTTAATTCTTGATGACTCATATCTTGAATTTAAGTTGGTTAAATTTTGTATTTGAAGTCCCTTTTTATCTTTTATCTTTATTTTTTTGTTCAAATGTAAATGATTATAACTTTGGTTTTGGTATTTTTTTAATAATTATCTTTAGTTGTAAATATTCACTTTTGAACTGGTCTATTAATAATCGAAATACAATGTTATTATAGGTTATTCATACATATGATTCATAATTTCATTTGCCAAAGTAAACACCAAGTGCTCCAAATCTAAGAGTCAATGTGGTGTTGAACAACATCTCTGACTACACTATCCCCCATATCTGAGGCATAAACAAAATATCATAAGCACAATAGAGGTCAAACATTAGAAACAAACAAGATTCTCTATGTAGGATGTGCATCTCTTGACATACACATTGATTATGTTGGCCATTTATATGATTGGTTTAGAACATGCATCTCCTAAACTATCCTCTAGAATTTAGTCATAAATAAAACAAAGTAATAGATAAATTAACATCCACATGCTAACTAAGGACATGCATCTCCTAACACTAGAATAAACCATCATATCATAACAAGATCAAAAAACATCATGAAACACAAAGAATATTAATTATCCATGTACATGTAGTTATGAGCCAAAAATGAATGCCATATATATATATATATAATTTTTATACATAGATAGAATATCTATCCATCTCATATACAATATAAAGCTACAAATTATCTATGATTGAGATTGTCCCTTAGGGGACTCTATTAAAAACTCTAGTCCATGCCTAATGTTAACAATGGTGGTAGATGTGGTAGTGGTTGACCCATCACTAACTATTGTGAGGCTATTTATGCCACTAAATTCTCTAACTCTATCATATGCCTAGATCTAAAAGTCTTTCTAGTTTGATGTGATCTAGAGTAATCTATGAATGATGGATCTCTCCTCTCTATAGGGACTACTACCTCATACAACCTATGGTAGTATGTTATCTCATCCTTAACATGTAGGATATCATCCTTCACATGTAAAGAATCATCCTTGGATGTAATCACATAATCCAAGGCTCTAAATGAACTACCATCTATGTTGGCTTATTGAGCCTTATCTAGATCTCTAGTCAACCTCTCTACTTGAGTGACTAGCCACTCCTAATCACCTTGATCTCTATCTCACTTGGCAGTCACTATCATAAGATACACATCTTAGGTGGACATCTATGCATGTACACCTATCAATTGGGCCACTTGTCCTCTCAATATAGTAATATCAACATCCCTGGTTGTAATCAATCCTTATAGATTGGTCATCTCACCCTCTGTAGTGGCTAACTTTGAATGCGTTCTATTTATATCACTCTATAGGCTTGAAATATTTGATAATCATGTGTTTCATCCTATCAATCAAATACTATTCCTCTATAGACCTACCTATGCTAGAGGGCCCTACCTCCCATATACCTATACCTATTTTTGTATTAGAGGTCTTTGCCTCCCCTATATCTATGGTAGATATCCCAACCTCTCATGTCCTTATCTCATGGACCCCATCACCATATACTACCTCAACCATATTTGTATTCCTTATAGGGTTCTACTACACTTGAACATGAATAACCTATAATGGGATAACCTATAGTATCATTAGCTGAATCAACACCTGAACTTATACCTATGTTAGGGCTTAACCCCCATATCTCCTCTATCTAACCCATCTCTAATTTAAGACTAGATAATAAGGCCATGGTCTAATAAACTAAATGGGTTAGGCACCAACCCACCATGCTTCATAGGCATTCATCATGCTAGCATCTACTACCCTACCTACATAATAACATAGTATGTGATGGAATCTACCAAAATCTATCATATCCTAATCTTGGGGCATTGGTGGGCCCCATTATTTAATCTCATGGTTTATTTGGGCAAAGAAGTGTAAACCCTTAGGAATATCCTAATGTAAACTAAAATATCTCTATACTTGATCTGGTCTATATCTCTCTACTATAAAGTCATGGTAGTCTATGATATAACAAGGTTTAATCATGAACCTAATGATAAATAGGTCCTCAATCTAGTAAAATGGTGTCACCAAGTACACCTACCAGATAAAATACCCATTGACCATCTCATCTATGACATGTATATAAAAGGATAGGTCCCTAAGGTGGCCTCATAGTCTTAGGCCTATGAGATAGCATCCAAATTCCACTAGATCCTTAGGTTATCATTGATATCTCAACCTTGATAGCTACTCAATTGTTATGTGCTCCCAAGCTCAGACTTGGACTAGTGTACAATACCCCATACTGCACCCTCTATGGTATGCTATCATATGCAAGTCTTGATAAAGCTAGGCAAAAATGATGGGCTCCCATGAAAATTATGTATAGTGATGATACATATCCTATACTAATCTAATCATCCCAATATATAAGAACCATCCACTCTTATTCTGTAGCAAAAGGCCACTGACAAGAGCCATAAAAATCACAACCTCTAGAAGAACTATCCCCTGTACTACTACTAGTGCCACTTATAGAGGCCCTACCATTGTTTCTCATACTCCAAGGTATGAAGGCCAAGTCAAGTCTACCAATGCATCTATATCTATGTTCCCCACAACCATCTCAAGATCTATGATGCCCAACAAGTCCTCTAGCACTGCTAATTGACCTACTAACATCTAGGTGATCTTTTAACTCTGTATAGGCACTCATAGTATCCTATGAACATCCTTTGAGGTTAATGTGGCCTCCCTAGTTAGAAAATGGAAATTCTATCTTAGAGTGCCACCTCTCTTTAAGAATTGATAAATAGGCTCAATCTACATGAATCACTAGCAGCTGAACTAGGTTATATATCTCTACCACCCGTAGTAGGCCCACAAACTCCTTTATCAATATTCCCCATCACCATATCACTCAAGATTGTCACTCACACTTTGTAATGACCTTGACTCACTCTTGTAAATCAACACATAATGAACCAAGTTAGTCATTTCTTCATTTTCCCTCTAATTCATAATGCCTAGCTAATTTATTCTAATTTTGGGCCTAGACTAATCTTCTATTGGCCCCATTTTCTCTTCCTTTACCTCATTTGGTATTTTTGGTGAATTCATCATTTTCTTAATGATCTCACCATTTAGCAAGGAAATCTTACTATTTCACATATCGACTTGACCATTTTCCTTTGTTGGTTTGTGAAATTGCTGTTATACATGGCATTATTGCCTTTTGGTAGGGTGACCTCATTATTTTTAGTGATTTTACCATTTGACTTAGTGACCCCATTGTTTTACTAGTGTTTTCCTTCAAAATTGGTAAACTTAGTGATTAAGTGGAGACCTCACTATTTTGGTCTTTGACCTTATTAAAGAGCACTTAGCCTCACCATTTTTGGTGGGGACCTTTTCATTTGAAAAATTCTATAAATAGAGAGATCATCTAAGGTCCTACTTCTACCTAGTCAAAAATGCATTAAATGTGGAATTAAAAAACCAAAAAAGGTACCTACCAATTCTCTATTCCTTGGTGGTCACTAGTACTCTTGAACATGATCCCCAAGGTGTTGATGGTACAAGATATTAGCCATTATACTCAACTCTTTCACATGCAACTGTTAGAGCTCTAGATTTCAATAGTGGAGGGTGAAATGAATGATTTTTTCCCCCAGGCATAAACTTATAGTAAAATTTTCAAAATTCCCCCCTAGGCCTATTGTCTTCCATAGGCACTCATTCTCACCTCATGTATCTATTATTCAAATCAATTTCTTCCAATTGCTCCATTTTTGGCCTTGTTTGCTAAATTACATGGATATTTTTCTTTTGATCAAGGGCTAACCCATAAAATAATAAATTTTTCCATCCTCCCCTTGAGAGGGCATCATGGGCCACCCAAAAACACTATTTGGGGCATTTTCATAGCCCAATTTCTCCATGACTCATGCAAAATTTAGTAGAAAGTGGGAATAAATTTATTTCTTCTAATTATAATCATTTTAAGTGACCTTTTTATTCTTTGAAAAGTCATTAATTCAACCAAAGTATCTTTCCACACCTTCTCAAATAGGGGCAAAATGTAGACATCCAATTCTTATCATTATTTTGTTAAAATTAAAAATCTAAATGACATTTTGTAATAATGCATAATCTGACCAAACTCACAAAAATGCTCTAATTCATCTGCACATGTCACATGTAGGTGTCAATGTGCACTCATGTATCTTTGAATGGGGCAATGAATTTTATGCAATCATTATCTTATTCCAATTCACTATGCATCAAGTATATGACCAAGCAAATTATTGCTCTAGACACTTTAAACTCTCTAATTCATTTGCACACATCATGTGCAGGTTTCAATTTATGTCTATGTATCACTGAATGAGGTAATGCACCATTCATAGTTATTATCTTCCTCTGATTCAACTCTAGTCAAATTATGACCAAGTAAATTGACATTTTTGACCATTTTGATTAAATGTGACTAATTTCCAAGAATTAAAAAATACTAAGTAAATTCATTAAGTAAACCAAATCAGATTAAGAGTTTAAGTGGAAAATCCATGAAAATTTATTGAATATCTATTATTGGAAATTCATAATTCAAAATATCTAGGCCATGACATCACTCATGACATTATCAAAAGGGTGTCAAGCACTAGTCATTAATGGAGATAAATATCAAGTTTAAGGCCACCCATGACTTATTAATGTTCCCTTGTTCTAAAATTTTAATTTCTTTGTCCTCTAAAATTAAATTAATTTTTGGCCACACATATTGGTTTCAAGATAGACAGTCATAATTGATTCTCAACATTTCTAGAAATGTTTAAATATATGAGCCACCATAGAAAAATGATGAAGATTTTTAGTTCAAACAACCTGTGCAAAAATATTACTATAATAGCTTTAGCAATTCCTCTAAATTGATCAATCAAGGAGCCAAATCCATTATTTCTAGAATAGATGATGGAGGCACTCACCCAACCACATTGACAAAGACTTGGAACACCAAATTTGGCCATAAATAAATTTATGGACCATATTTAAAGGAGGTCCACTATGGGAGGGTATTTATTGTCTTTATTTCCTAATTAGTCTCTTGATTTCATTGAAACCACCCCTCAAGGGAGTATGCTTAACATGTTAGGTTATCTATGCTTATTATTAATTTTCCTTACTAATGCATGAACTAACCTACTTTTTAATCCTACTCTACACCTACACTTGTGTCTCCTATCATCAATAATATATCTATTTTTGATGATATCAAAGTATATGTTATTACCCCTACTATGGACCCACTCCTCCATACTCACCTACAACATCCACATCTATAATATCCTTAGTATTAGGTGTTATCACCTCCTACTATTGCACCTACCCTATCGATGGTTTATCCCATTGAGGCCTAATCACACGTATCTTGGTAGGTACCCCTACACATATTCTCACTCTCAACTCTCTATCATGCCATGCCCAATATATAAGCATGACTAAAATGGTAGTTGAATGTGGTAGGCCTTGCTACCTAGGTACATGAGCTATTCAATGCAGCTTCACCCATGACATATAGTGGCCCATGATCATAGCATGCACCAAACCATTCACCTAGTGGCCCATGATCATAGCATGCACCAAAGCATTCACCTAAGATGGACATATATAAAAAATGTTAGTGTAATGATGCCATACTATCTACCCTCATGTAACAATTTATAAAATTAGAACATCAGGCATAACACATGCTACATGGTCTTACCTCCACTATATAACTTGAGGTAACTTATCATAGACTACATGGGGAAAACTAGATGGTTGATACATAAGTAATCTCTTGTATATCCATGTACTTATAAAAATGATAAGGTCCATCATCTTATGCCCCCATATCATCATTACATACATACCATACATGAGCTATACCTAAATGATAGAACCAAGATCATACAATGCACCCTGATCTAATATGGAATGCCAAAATGCTATCACATATAATGGTGCCTTCCCATTTTACTTGTGATATATTACTCATGATATCATAAGCCCTAATAAGGCCTTTTTGACATCTAGAATGATAAAAATATAAACATCAAACAAGATAAAATGTAAACTAGGATATATCCTATATGAGACTATCACCCACTAGGCTATGGCTCATATCTCATCCTCTACCTCAGATGTATCACATATAATTGGAGTCTTAATGATAGGAATTACAAGTAAGGAATGGACATCCTCCAAGGTGATGCCCACCCCTATTGTGGCCCCCTCCACCTCCCATCATAAAGTGTTAGTCAATCACTCTCATGCTCCTAAGAAAATGACAACAATATCAATATTGAGTGGGATCTGCCTCATCTCCATGATGCCTCCAAAACCCAAGGCAATCAAACAAGCTTGATCCATGTCTAATGAATGATCCAACAAGTTGAGTAGCTAGGACACATCCACTAAGTTCCAAAATCTTTGTTACCTCTGTAAAATATCAAATAATAGAGAATTTATTAGATCTCAATGTCATAATAATAAAATAAATTCTTAAATATTCTCAAAAAACTAAAAATTAACTACTTCATGAGCATGTTTATATTATTTTCCTCTTTTCCTACACAATCAGCCCATTTTATACTAAATTGACCCTATCACCTCTTTTCCATACTACATTGACCCTCTGTTACATAGTCAACCCATTCCTTCAAACACAATCAACTTGTTTGATACTAAATCAACCCTTTCTTATTTATGTCATACTATATTGATCCTATACCATGTAGTTGACCTCCTTTACTAGACTATATTGGCCACATATTATGCACTGCATCATCCAGAAGGTAATATGTTAACCATATCTCCTTTTCTAACTAAATCAACCCTCTACTATGTAGTTGACCACCCCCAATAATATTAAATCATCCCACTACTTTTAGGGACCTCCTTACTTTCTCTTGCCTTGAAAACTAAGTCAATGGGGTCAACTATGTTGTTAGTTTGTGTCAACTTTTTGACCATTCACCATAAATACCTTAGGAATTTTTTGGTTTGATCTTTTCCTACCTAGTACCCTATTCCATCCCTAATCTACCTAAAAAATTCCTAGGGTCATTTTTGCTATCTATATTTTTCATAGCATATAATTTTCTATATTTAGCTTAATTTCAATTAAAATTACTAATTTTTTTGAAATTAATGTTTCAATTACCTAAGTTACACTCACAGTGATTGCCAGGCATCCTCCATGCTGTAGTTGTCATCTCCTCACCATGGTCATTCTCTAGGATAAAAATATGTCTCTCAGGGTAATATTTTCTTAGAATAGTAAAAATAAAAAATGAATTAATTTTCACCCTATTTACATTTACTATTAAAAATTATTTACCTGTCAATTATTTACAACTAGATTCTATTTTTTCATTCATACTTTTGTTTCTATTGGATATTTTTGAACCAAAAGATGTTCTAGAATCCTTATGTCATAGAGAACCTTTCCACATATTACATGTATATTTTTCAAAAATTTTGATTTTTGCTTATTTTGCATGTTTTCCTAATGCTCTATACATTGGAAACCTTAAAATTTCTCTCACTTTCATCGACTTATACATAACTAAGGTAAGTAAAAATACATATTTTTCAATTTTGTTCTTTTATTTATCTTATTCACTTCTTACTATAATTTATTTAGCTTCAGCATTGTGTGTTACTATGTTATTTTTCCCAAAGCACCATCCCATATTGCACATGTGTGACACATGATAGGCTTCGAGTGGGTCATATGTATACATAGGATATTTTTAAAATTTATCAATTATTGATGCTTTCTCTCTTAGAGGAACCCATTGACCCTCAATCTCTTAGAGTGCATGCCTTAAAGGGTGCATCGAGAAAGGGATGGATAAACCATTTAGTCTTCAAAAGATTATTGTCCCATATACCACCATTTGAAACCAGCATAATCCTCTCATATACATGTCCCTAATCTTTGGCACCTCCCTTACACACTCATCCAAGTAATTCACTACCTCAAACAACCCCTACCTAAGCCAAAAATGCTTTTTAAGTTTGACCAAATAAAGTTAGCTCAAGATGACACTGTACTTAAAATATATAAGCATGTTATGAGATTAGGTTGGCCTTAGCTAACCTAGTCTAAGACCTAACTACTTTATATATTTAATGATATAAGATCGATTGGGATGATTTATTAGGATAAAACTTTGGAAGAGTTTAGGGTTAGATCCAGATATATATACACATCCATTTCCACCAATTTAGATAGAGACAAAGAGTAAATCATTATTTTTTCATCTTCCTATCCACCATTCTACTTGAGGAGCATTGCTTAGGGTTTCAATACTACATTTAGAGATATGAATCTTATCTTGTGGAGAAGTACTGTGGATGCATAGAATAAGTCATATAGCCTAGATCTGACCTATCTTTGTTATCTTTATAAACCATAAAAACATCTTGTGAAGCACCTTTGCCAAGGGAGAGGTTAAGTCTTGGTGGGTTCATCTTCAAAGGTAAGTATTCTTAACTCTTGTTCCTCCTTGTTAAAGTAGATATATTTACATTTTTTAGTTTATATGATTCTCTCTCCATGCATTATGATTTCCTCTACATTGACTTGAGTAGATATATTCTATGTATGTTTACTTTTATGTTTATTTCCCCCATTTTGTGCCACATGCTTTGGTGAGCACTAGATTACATTTAATTTAATTTGTATTTAAGTTTTAATAAGAAAACATAGGATTTTTCTAGTGTTATCACATGGTGTTGCTTGACTAGAGGATTTATAACCCTTTATAATGATATTTTTATGGTAAGGTACCCCTTGGTTAGGTCTAGTAGAGACAACTTGGTTAGGTTTAAGTATACTAACTAGTAAAAAGGCTATTGTAATTTATCTTCTCCAAGCTAGGATTTATTTGTAGATCAAGTTCAATTTCCCTTGTATATTATCTAAGTGTGAAACATGACATATTTTCATAAAACCAAGAAATAATCATACACAAATGAAGTTTTATTGACCATAAATTTATGTTACAATCAATCTAGACAAAGTCACACTGGTCATATAATATCACATTGTGCATCTTTCTAAATAGTGTAGACATGTCCCTGTGCATCTTAGATCTTTGTTTTTGAATGAAAAACTATCACATTAACCTCTAATATATTTTTTAATCACAAATCAAAATGAATATTTAGATATCAGTCAAATTTCATGATATGCCATAATTTTACATGGTTTTGATGTTGGGCTAGCCTTTTACCCAACAACCTTGCTCAGTTGGTGGCATCTCACCATTATATATGAACACTTTTACAGGTTGTCTTTATCTACAATCTCTTTTCCATAAATATCTATAATGAAAAAAAAATGTCTTATTCTTCATTCATACTTTACATATTTCATGATAAATATGTTATTTTATAACAAAAACATAAATACAGATGAGTTGTATATGTTATCTTCATTTACTTTATATGATTTATTCATTCCATAACATGATTCAACTTACTTGCTTATTGAATATGACCCTTGGCCTTGTGTATATTTAAAAAATTCCCTTTTGCTTGTATGACATCATCATACCATGTGTGTGGCCTTTGGCCTTATATGTTTATGTGAAGTTTACATGTCCCTTAAAATTTACATGTCCCTTGAAATTTACATGTCCCTTGTATTCACCTTTTAGGCCTCATATGTGACATTTATGCAAAATTTATAATTTTATGCAACATGTCACATGTCCTTTATATGTGGATTTTTAGGCCTTATTATGTGACATTGTGTGACTTTTATTACAAGGTCATTATTGGATACTATGGTTCCATGATTATTATCATGAACTACTATGTCTCTATTACAATATATATGGTGCCATTATACATATCATGCACATATTACTTATGTTCTTCAATGCTTCATTATTCAAAAATGTTATGTTTACAATACATATTCAAATGCTTTAAATTTATTTACATGCTTCATACACTAATTCAATTATATATTCAAATTGCATGATGCAATGAAATATACAAGATCATCATATGCTTTAATGTTACATATGTAATATTCTAATATAATTCAAATATGAAAAATGTTATTACATTATTATATCTTTCACAAATTCTCTCACTTTTTATTTTGAGACAAGTGATTTTTTGGAAATTTACCTCATCTCCCAAAGGGATCATCATAATGTAATTATATCCATTATTTCACAAGAAATACATTTTATATTTGATAGTTTATAGCATCTAAAAATCATAATTTTCAGATTATAAGGGCATTTGTCTTGCTTATGCACTCTTCTCTTACAATTAATCAAACACAAATATACTTTTGTGAAGATAGTTATAAGATTTCAAATAGTTTTCAAAAGATAAAATTGGCACTCTATGCAATAAATGGGGCATTATATTCATTCATTTCCAAGCTACTACTTTGAAAAATCTAAATTTCTCTTTTTCAAAGTTTTAAGAAGTTACAGTTCAAATCTAGATTCATATGCAGTGGTGTGATTCATCTTTTTCAAGTGGAATACATTTTATCTTAGTGGCACTTCATGTCTTTATTTCACTTTAGAAATCTATTTACTAGTTCCCACCTCTTATTTTTATTTCATCAAGTGAGTTGCATGAGATCATAGTGAGGTTCATCATTTTGGTTGCACTTTAGCAAACCACTTTGTTGGTTTCCATATATTTAAGAATTAAAGAGTACTCTATGAGGGTTGGAACATAAAACATTTCCCACTCAAGAATCTTAATTGATTATTTAAAATGGTACTTCATCACTCTCAATTTTTCTCATGTTCATCACTTCTTTAATTCCTTGACAAGGGGGCATGCACATATCCATATGTAGAAAAAGTGTGTATACACTCTTAGTTTTTTATTTCCTTTACTCTAGCGTTTTTATGCATCACTAAAGTAAATGGGGGGAAAATATAGACACTTAAAGTTAAAAAATAAATGTTTGAAAATCATTTTTATTAAAACATTTACCTTGCTTGGCTAATTCATCATTTTGATATCCTACAATATCTAATAAAGCCTTCAAAGTATTGCAACTATTATATCTTTGATACTTCCTTATTTTATCCCTATTAATCACACACTTTAATATCACTCTCATTTTATAGTACTCTAACCTTTTAAGACAACTATGAATTAGGTAAATAGGAGTGTAATGCATAATTATTCAATATTAAAAACTTGTATCCCCATTTTAATGGTTATATTTTCAAATTAACATGCTTCCTAATGGATTTATTATGCATATCAATATGTTAATTATTATAAATATTATAAATATATCTTTATAAAATCACATAAAGTGTCACACTTGAAAGGACCTAGTAATCACTTACATTGCATCTCTCTTTCTTATTTAAAAATCATCTATTTTATGAGTGAAGATATTTCTTCCAATTATGTTGTAATTTTACAGTCCTTGGCCAAGTCTAAAATTATTTGTTATAGGTTTAGGAAATTCCTTACAATTAATTATAATATAATTTCATAGTTGAACTCATATGATCTTCCCTAAATAGATAACTACATTGGCTTAAGGCCCTTTTGGCTATGTAGGTAACACTCAGTCAACAAGGGTTTTTTTTAGGATAGCTTAGTGATTACCACTTCCCCTAATTTCCCCACTTTTAAATTTTATATCTTTTCATCTTAATGTGAAATAATAGGGTTTTTATTTTATAGGTATTATGTGCATAAATTTAGGCTCCATATAAAAATAGATTGCATACAAATACAGATGAATAAACCTAGATTTTTAGATTCAACAAATTATTTGATAGGATAATGTCACAGTAACAAATAAAAATGTAATGTGATATTATCCACCTCCTATAGTAATGCCCCATTAGATAATGAGTCACTACTTTTGAATACATTTTATATTTAGGTATTTTGATACATTCATACCTTACAAAAAGTTAACATAGTCTAAAATAAATCAATTGCAAGGATAATTCTATAAACCCTAACCCTAGTTTCTATTTTTTAAAATTTAATTTTTTTGTAAATTATGTAGGTATCTTAATTTTAATGTATTTTGTCTTATATATCATCCTAGAATAAATTTCAATAGCTTACATTTCTAATTATAGTTAATTATTTTTCATAATTAATTCTAGTGTAAATAAAGCTAAATTTGAAACCCTAGGAACAATAAAATTAAAAGTACAATAACTAATAAGGTGTTTACAGGGGTGGAATACAAAGAGGATATTAGGAATGGTACCCCATAAAATTAAGAGGTGAAAATAGAGGTAGATATCATGAGGTAAGAGTATATAGTTAATACAACATGCCCCCAACATGTTATAAGTTTTAGAATCCAAGGGAACTATGTAGAGGATTTGTATATATAATATGGGTTTCACAAAGAAAAAGGTGCACATAGCTCATTTGGTTACCTAAAGGCCATATAATACTACAAAAATAGTGGTACAAAAATAGATTATATGGAAATAGGACCAACTCACAAAGGTGTGCACCACTTAAATAAGATACCATGAACTCCATAATTAATAGGGGGATGTCACAAATTGCACATATAATAAAGTTTAAAAAAATGAGTATGAGTTAGAATTTTAAAATAGAATAGAAATGGTTTATAAGTAATTATAAGAGTATTAGGAGGTGTTATATCCCAAAGAAAAATAAATAAATTTTTATTTATGAAAATATGAGAATAAAATCCATGATTAGTAATGGCCATAAGAAGAGGAACAAACTTACATAGGAAAATATAAATGGGTAGAAAAATATGAAGATTACAAGGAGGATGAGGGTCCTAGCTATATAAATAATAGGAAAGGTAAATAGATGGTATAAAGGATTAAGTAAATTATAGAGGAAAAACATCTCAAAGATAAATAAAAAACAAATTAATATTAGTAAAAATAGGTAGTTATGCTATAGAAGATGGATAAGATGATGGAGGCACAAGATTTGTTGGATAAATTTTCACAATTTTAAAGTATTAAAAAAATAAAAGATAGTACATATAGTACAATGAGTTTAGAAAGATAATGAAAATAAGAAAAAGAATGTTTTTATAACATATATAAAATTGAAAAGGTTTGCCATACTGATTGATGTAAAGTAAATGATAAGGAGGTACTATTAAATATTTATTAGGTTTAAACATCATAGTAGTTTATGTTATAATCTTATATTAGAT
The DNA here is from genome assembly GCA_037957365.1 of Torreya grandis. NCBI lineage: Eukaryota > Viridiplantae > Streptophyta > Pinopsida > Cupressales > Taxaceae > Torreya > Torreya grandis. Next base: position 5,672,055 of record JARHVA010000290.1, on the reverse strand, counting down.
ATATTAGTTATAGTGTGTGAGTATATTGTGTTGTAGTAAAAAAGAAACTATATATTAAAATTAGTGAGAGTTGACATGGAAAGATAAAGGTTGACTCTTCTTTTTTAGGAGGAAAAACTTGTATAAGTATCTCTTCAATTTTTGAATAATATTAATGTAGTAATTATTTTTAATATGGTATGATATAAATATCTAGCCTCATTCATATGATGGAATAATTATTTATTTGCATCTATAACTATAATATTATTCATTGTCCTAATTTAATGAATTCATTTATTAATAACATCATTTTAGGGTTTTTTTTTCAAATTTTAGGTACTTTGATGGGTGTTTAGGTAATTTAGGCTCCAAATCTCAAACTCTCATGTACTCATATATCCCCACTAGTTTCAAACTTTATCAAAAAATACAAATTATATATCCTTATTCATATTTTGTTTAGCACCTAGTGTATCCCATATTTTACTATTCATGCACCCCTATGCACTCTCAAAAGGTGAGTTTTACCATTATTTTCAAAATATATCCTCATGTTTTTTTTCAATTCAAATACACATATTATCCATGTTTGTGCCAAAAATTATGATTTTGAGTAAATAATAATCACCTATACACCATTTGGCACTCAATTATTCTATTGAATTATCTGAGCGTGCATATTTTTTATTGTGCTTAGATCCTATTGGCTTTATGAAATCCCATTACCTTGTGTACTAAATAATCTATTGAATCTTTCCCATGTAATTTTTTTAATGTGAAATATCTTATTTTTATCTAATATTTAAAGCATTTTTTACTTACCTATTCCATGTTTCATGTATCTACATGTATATCATCAATATCATCATTTTGCATTGACAAGAATTTACATATTCCTAACCTCCACATGATTTGTATCATGTAGTTATCAGTATCATCAATATTCACCAATAATAATCTACTTCTTCACACATTTACTCTATCCCACATGCTTCTATCAATACCTAGAATGCCTTTAATCTTACGAGTCAATGGATTAAAAAATGTCTATGTAGCTTTAAGTCATATACATTAAACATGTTTCCTTTTATATAGTTGATATCTATGTATATTTTTTGGTTGTGTTTCTTGTTAGATATTTTTATTAATTTGGTTTTAGTATATAGTGTGTTTATTTATTTATTTTTTTCATTTTTATGGTATTTGTGAATGTTTTTGAAGCTCGAGCTATGAATTGGAAATGGGAGATTTTACAAAGACTAGAGCTCCAAACCAAAATTATAGCATAAAAGGGGGCCTAGTAGCCAACAACACTAACCCAATAAAAAAACATAGTATCATAATAACTAATAAAAGGCCAAACAAGAGACAAATAAAAATATGGAGAATTAAAAAAACACAATGTGACTAGTCAACAAAAAAATTGAAACTAATCAACAACTGATCAATGAAAATGTCAAAAATTTGAGTGCCTCCCAACTAGAAACAACAACACATACCACAAAATTGAGAAAAATAAACCATAAATCAAATAATAATTGAATTACCCACAAGTGGGGATCAACCTTCTCCAAGAAGGGAAGTCTTCTAACCTCCTTTGGTACCCATCTTTGATTAGCAATTTGGCTTCCTATCGTAGTATATAATGTATTTTTTTAATATGGTTTTCTTAATTTATTTTAGTTATATTTTATATTATATAGTTTTTTAATCTATAGTATGTTATTTTTCATTTTATTATGTTGTATAGTTTATAGTCAAAGTCCTTATTTATTAACATTATAATATAAGATTTATTAAATAGTTGGTATTTTTCTATGGTTTATAGTCTATAGTCTAGTGAGTCAATTTGTTTTTTATCACTTTTATAGCCTTTAAATTAAAACACAATAATTTATAATGAACATTTTATAAACTAATGAAAGAAAACCTATAACTATCAAAGTGCATCATGAATATTAACCTAGTTGGTTAAGTCAAAAGGAGGTTGGAGGAAAAAGGGATGAAGGAGGCCACTTAAAATTATTGAGTTCATCACTAATTACAAGGTTTTTATCTACTATAATGGTAAAATAAATATCCAAAAATATAAAATAAATTAATATTGTATTCATCAATGGTAATGATGATATACTCTAGCTACATATAATCCAACAAAACCATCTACAAAAAGACTAAATCTAAAAATAGTGACTAGTGAAATGGTGACCATATTTTCATATCTAAGTAGTGAAAATGTTTAATTGTAGTGGTTTATTACATGATATTCATTGAGGTAGTTAGCACCTAGTGAAGCATAGTGAGGACCCAACCCCACTATTTTTATCATACCTACTTGGTGAGGCCTATCCAAATAGAAGAGAAATTTTGAAGAGGAATTATAGGTTTATTCCATGCTTCTATTTAATAATGTATGTCAATATTATTTTTTTTTAAAATTTTATAAGGCTCAATTTAAATGGTCTCATTTTGATCAGTTGTGTGTCACTATTCATTAGATAGTGTGTTTTCCCTATCCACATTTGTTTGTATTATCTAGGATAATGTGTATATTTATATCTTTGATTAGAGTTGTAGAGACATTATTCCCACTAGAGATATAATTTTTATGAACTAAATTTTAATTCATAATTCATACTACCTATGTTTTATTGGTAATATGTTCCCACTCATAGATGTTTATTTCAAACTAGAGTATGTCCCAGTTCTTATGAAGTATCAGTATTTTCCATTTAAACTATGGTTTTATTAAGGGGGAACATTGGAGATATCTCAAGTTAATACATCACATTTTTTAATGTCTTAATAATCTATTAGCTATATTATTCATAGTGAATGTGTGTGTGTACATTGAGTTGTAGTAATAGCTCAACTATAGGTTAGCATGAGTGAATGTTGATAGGGAGAGATTAGGGATAATTCTTCATTTCTCAAAGATCAAAATTGTATATTTATCTCTTTTATTTCTAAATAATGTTAATCTAGTTATTATTTTTGATAGGTATTCAAAGGTCTATTATACCTAGAGGTAGATATTAGTGTATTAAAAATAATATTAAGGAAGTCATAAAGGAAGATACGACTTCAAGCTGTAACTTTTGACATTTTTTTAGTAAATTGGACTCTAAGTTCTCCAATAGAAGTCCTATAAAAACTGAAGTAGATTTCTTGGGCATAAGGAAAAAAAGTGGGTTTTGAATTAAATGAAGTTTATAATAATGGTGTTACATATCTAGTTATTTTGAACTAGTAATTATTTATTGATTGAAATGAAATATTTAATTTTAAAGATGAACATATTAATATCTAGGGTGATAGAATAAATTACACATTTACAACTAGAGATGGGGATGATAATGACATAGATGAAGGAAGTATGGCATGATGAGGAAGAGAGTGATTTAAAAAATAAAATGGATTATATTCCATATGGAATACATCATATTTGTACCAATATTTTGAACCAAATGATGATGAAGAAATAATTATATAAATTAAAGAACTAGTTTCTAAATATGAGGAAAATATTGAATCCTAACTTTATGGGCAACCTAAAACTAGAGTTTGGAAGATATTACACATAATGGAAATTTTTTCTAGCCCAAAATATGATATCTTAAGCCTATAGGACACATTAAAAAAAAAATTAAGAGGGTCTTATGATTTGAGTGAGGGACTTAACATGTAAAGCTACCTAAATTTAATGGAATTGTATAATTGATGATTACTTATCCTAAATGAAGTGGGTGCTTACAAAAATTTCCACATATAAATCACTAAAAATTTAGATGAAGACATGGTACATGAGTAAGGAAGGGTAATTCAAGGACATAAATTTTTACACTATAATGTTCATTCTAAATCATCATATTATGAATTGTGAGGCCCACTAGGATAAAATAGGGAAAATTAACAATAGACTATAGATACATTATGTTTACTATACTTTATATCCCCTTAGAAGAGCATGGTACATACAAAAAGAGATAAATAATGGAACCAAAGATTGGGAAGTGTTGGAAAAATAATTTTGTAGTGCCTTTAACTTATGGGATCTAAATAAAGGGTTTGAAGAGTCCTAAAAAATATCTAATAAAGGAATTGCTTGCATAGTTCAATAGGATAAAATATGAGAAGGTGAAATTAGGAAATAAAAATTAATGGGAATCAAATGGATACATCACATAGCATAATAAATTTTAAAAATTACCATAAATTAATTCTTAAAATATGTCATAATGTAGGAACATAACAAAAATCATGAGGGGAATCAAAAGAAGAAGATTTGGATCCCAAAAACATAGATATAAAGGTGGATGAAGGATAAATGGAGTTAATTAAGATAAATAAATATAAAAATTAATATTTATCAACCCTTGAAAACGAGGGAAGAAAATATGGCATCCAAAGAGAGCTTAAATTAGAAAAATAGGAGATTAGGTGTAAGAATATTAAGTACAAAAAATATCATAATTGCTAAAATAATATAAATATTTGTTCCTTATAACACATGTGGAGTTGATAAGGATCAAAGAAGAAGCTAGTAAAATGAAAATTTAAATTAGGGAGGATGTCAAACCTATATGGAATAAGCCATATAGACTAAACATGAAATTCAAAATCAAGTTAAAAAAAGAATTATATAGGATGTTGGAATGAGGAATCATAACTTAAATATATGACTTGAATTGGATAATTCTAATGGTTTTATATAAAATTAAATAGTCAAGATAATCATTTTTTTAGACTAAAACTAGTTGAAAAATTCATGTGTTCATGACCCCTTCCTAACTCCATTCATAAAGGAAATTGTAACACAAAAACAATATTATTATATTGTTAGAAATCCAAAATAAGATGGAAACTAACTAAATTTATTCTAATGTAATTTAGATGAGCTACCTAAGAAGGAGTAAATAAGTAAAGAAAGAAATTCTCAATAGAATACCTTCATTTACTATTTTTGTAGATTGGACATTTCTCGGATTGAATGTGATTGTAGTTAAAAATGCTTGATTAAGGTGAATTAATGATTTGGAAACACTTCTTGAAAATTTTATGTTTAGTTTATTGACTTGATGAGTTGAAGCTTATATGGATAGTCTTTGGACAACACTTCATTGTATAATTAAAGCTTAGTGAAAATAGAGGTGAGTGGCTCCATTTATATATTTGGTATGATTGATGAGAGCCATTAATCTTGGTTGGAAATCAATGGTTGAGGATGATTGAATTGATGGGAGTTTATTAAATTATTTAGTGGGAATATTAGGAGTGGGAAAAAAGTGGGTACATTGGACCCATGGATGATTTTAATGGATTATATAATTTGATAGTGGAGGTTAGTGAGATTTTAGGTGGATTATTAAATTAAAAAAGAGGAATCTTTGGGTTATAAAATTCCAACAATGGGGGATTGAAAAATCCCATGACATTATTGAAGTTTGGAAAGTGGCATATTTGAATTATAAAATTTAAATTATGGGAGACATGTGGGGCTTGTATCATTTTTGAATTTTAGAAAGTGGAAGAAGGTGGAGGAGGATGTCATAATGTGATAATTATATGATTATTGGATTTTAAGATTTTTGGTATTGAAAATACATAGAATTAGAGAAGGATTAGTTAATTAATTTATATTAATTATATAATGGAATAAGATGTTAATTTCATGGGATTGGATGTGATTGTGGAATAAAATAATTGACTAAGGGGTGAAGCATAGTGAAGGCTAGGGATGTTAGTGCCAATAGAAGAATTATTAGTTAAAATTGACATGAAGTGTGTAATTTTAGGCACCTACATTTTCCCCATATTTGAGAAGGCATTGTGAAACATTATGAGTTGAGTAACTATCTTTATAAGAAATAAAAATCTGAAAAAGGTGGATGAAAAATTAAATAATGATGAAAGAAATAAATTGATGGATGATTCCCCCTCAAGAGGACATGTGAGGATGAAGGAATGAATGGGATATAAAAAAATAGAGGAATGAATATGGAATTGAAGAATCAATGGGTAGGTGATGAATACATAAGGGTTGGGACATAAAATGTGATGATGATTAGATTGAAATTGGATTTAACCCATGGACATGACTAATCCACTCAAGCTAATGCTTACATGTTTTGATTTTCAATTTGAGAATTTATTTGCCCCAAGAAAAGTGTATTTGGGAAGGATACATCCTGAGAAAAGTTTCACAATTCGATTTGACTCAAGCAAGGGAAAAATATCCCCAAAAATTGTTAACTTAAATTTCCCTAAGCAAGGTGGATTTGGGGATGATCTAGCTTGATAATGATCTGTGATCTTGACTTGCCCGAAATATGATGAAATCTATGAGTTTGGATGGATTGAAACTTTATTAATTGGTTAGTAAGCATAGATCAGAGATTTAACATATCACATGGATAAATGATGAGATTAGGGGAGATGGGATCAAGGGAAAGGGAATGGGAATAAATAATGGTTAAGCTAACTTCATAAATCCCATGTAACTAAACATTGTCTACATAGTCCAAAAGGACCTCATACCAAATGTAGTTTTCCCTTTAGGGAGGTATGATTATTAATGGATGATATTAACATAGGGATGAAATTAACTCACTTGAGATAATGTTTTTTTATTTTATTATCTAATAGTGATGAATTAATTTTCCCCAAGCAGGGAAGATTTAGGATAAGTTATAGACTTTAATATACCCCAAGAAGGATGGATGTAGGAAAAATAATTCAAAAAAGCTACGAGTTTTGATTACAAGCATTGATTTATTACTTAAATGATTAAAATAAATTATAAATTATTAGATTTATTACTATTTAAAATATGTGATAGTTTGACACAATTATATATGCAAAAGGTATAACTAATTTTTCAAAAATGAAGAATCCATAAAAAATAGGCAAATGAGAATGCCCCAAAGTGATGAAATAATTATTTAAAGAATGATATGATAATGTTTTTAGGGATAATTATGGTTATGAATATGGATGGGATATGGACTTAGTATCACCACCTAGATCTACAAGTTATTTAAGAAATAAATTTCCCACAAGTATGTACTTACTTCATCATAGGGGGAAAATATCTTAGTATAGAAATAAAATGAGAAGAATAGATACCATGGCATGTCATGAAGATAATAGGCATTGATGATAAGTGATTAAATGGGAAAAGATGATTTTAATAACAAAAAGAGATTCATATGCACAAAATGTGGAAACATGAAGATGCAAGATGTAGATGTATCAAGAAAAAAACCTGATTAGATTTCATAAATTGAAGTAAGAACTGGAGGACATGGGTAAGCATATATTTTAAACAAGTATAAAATAATGAACATACCCTTAATTTTTATGATAATATATATGAAATAGGATGAAGATGATAATGGGTTCTTATATAAATAGATGTTATCAATGATTAATAACTAAGTAGTGTTGAGTACAAGTGATTACTTGGATAAGAAGAAAAGGGAAATTATGGAATGATTCTCAAAGGATAAATAACTATAAAGGAGTTGTTGTTGGGAATAAGGATTGATATGAAACTTGTAAAGTAAACCAATTGAAATTAGGGAAGATGAGAAAAATGAAATGAAATGGAGAAATGAGATGAAGAACAAAATGTAAAAAATAGGGGTGAAAGGATGGAGATGAAAAATACACAAATTAGAGAATTAGAAGCATCTATGATGGAATTTCCACTATCATGTAAGGGAATGGGATGATGAGAGATGTGGTAAAAAATAAAATTATTGAAAATAGGTCTAAATTAGATTGAGGATAAAATGGAATGGTGAGGAAAATGAAGGATAAGGAAAAACATGAAAAAAGGGAAATGGGTGAGCAAAGGATTAAAATAAGTGTTGACTAAATTTAACCCCCAAGGTCAAAATGTCTAGCCTTGTAGACAAAAAATTTATTTTCATGTATTAATAAACTTGTTTATATTAATTTCCATACCTTAGTTGTCTTCAAATAGTCTGTATAAGGTCTTTTTAACAAAGTTTAAGGTTTATTTGGAGAAGTTAAGGTAATGTCATGTTTTTGTCTTGTAGTGGTCTAGTCATTTAATGGTGTAATAGAGGTGAGTCCAAGTGGTGTAATAGGTCCTTAGGTGTATATTAAAGTCATTTCATGCCTTAATCACATTTCATAAACATTTCATGTTGATTAGGAAAGTTTAAGGTTTATTTGTTGACTTTAAGGTAAGAGAAATTGAAGAAAAAGGTGATTTTTGGTTAATTCCAACATATGACAAAGCCTAAAAAGTAAATAATCCATACTAACACTTTTTCCAAGGTCCTTGGAGTAGTTATACAACTTCCCTATATGTCAATATGTCAGACATTGGTTAGAATCTTGAATTTAAACACCTAGAAGGGAATTTTAGGCACTTATAGGCCTTTTAAGATCAATTTATAGGTGACAATATTGTAGAGTTGTCTCTTGGAATTCTATAGGTTAGATTCATGTTTTGGATGAAGTTTTAGGTTCCATCAATGCAAATAACTCTCTTTCTCCTCCATCACTCCTTTCACAAGCTCACAAAGGTGAATTTTAATTGGATGGTACAGGTCGTATAGGTAAAGTTAGAGCCTAATATTTTGACCATTTTTTATGACCAATATGGATTCTAAATTAGTGTAATTTTTCTATTGATCTCCTTATATTTATGAACAATCACTAAGGATCTAAGTTGCTTTTTTGAGATATAAAACCATGATAGGGTCAATTTTAGGCCTCTCAAGTAAAATAATGAATTAATTGAAGCATGCAAATTATTAGGATTGATCCTCAAACGTTTTTATATTCATTTCACACTTTCTTACACTAGGTTGGCACATGTGGGAATCCATTTGGCAAGGAAAACTACTCTCTTGCACAATTTCTAGAGTGACTATCATAGTTCTTATTTTCTTCAGAGTTTTCAATGTTTTAAAAGATTAAATGAAGGTATATCATCATGTTTAAACTCTTATAAATGAATCAATGTATCCATTATTTTCTCCAACATATCTTATTCAAGTAGTATACATGATCTTGGTTTTGAAGATTGTGTTTGACTCTATCTACAAAGCATGTTCCCAAGTTTTTGTCTTATTTTTTCAAGGTCACATATATATAATGATATCACAATATGATATGAATAAATTTTAAGGATGATGAACCAAGTGAAGATGATCTCAGGCTCATGAGATCAAACCTACACCATTTCTAATCCTTAAGCATAAAGAATACAAACCTATAGGTCTATGTTTTAAAGAGAAATTGTTTGAAATACAAGTCAAGGTTGGTTATAAATGCATTATGTGAAGTTAATTTCAGTATTTAATCACTTAGAGGTGTTTAAAAGGAGCATTAATGAATGAAGAGACCCCAACTTCTATGCATAAACCTTGTACAAGAGCTGAATATATACACAGGTCATACATGTGAATGGGAAAATTTGAGGTTGTATAGTGCTAACATAAGATTAATAAGGATATGGAGAGGTTGATAAGAAACTGGTAAGAGTTTACAAAATCCAAATGTGTCTAACACTCAAGGAAGTTGTTCTCAATAGTCTATACAAGCAAAAAAGGCCAACCTATAGGTCCTCATTTTGGACATAAGCTAATTTTCATATGAAGAGGTTTGGTTTATAAACATGAATTAGTGTATAAAAAAATAATAAATTAAAATGGAGACATTTAAAACATTTAAAATTCAAGAAAGAGTTGAATTGACTAAGTCTATAGTCTCAAATACTCATGCACATAGGCTTGTGTATGATGATATAAGGCAAAATTTAGAAGGTGCCATAAAAGGATAATGGAATTTTTAGCATGGTGAAGAGAACCTAACATGAATTTAGTCACCTCAAAAATTTATATATCCTATTTGATAATACCAATTTCAAATTCCATGTTCAAACTCTCCTCAAATGAACACCTATAGCCATGTGTGGGATACAAGAAGGAAATAGGTGTATATTAGTAAAGATGTATATTTTTTTGAGTAAAGGAAGGGTTATAAGTTTTAAATAAAATATAAATGATCATTTAATGTTTAATGATATACAAATGGATTTATAAAACCCAAAAATACATTCAGACCATCCTAATGACCACACACATGTTTGCTAGGAATATCATACTAGTTTCAAGTTTTGAAGAATAGGTAGAGTGTACCTAAAGAGTATGGGATTTTTGGTGAGATGATATATAGTGAATGAGGTAATTTTAAGACCAAAAGGAAACATGGAAAATGACCAAAGAGACTAGTCAAAATAGGATTCACCTAAACCATGTATACACACAGTCAATGTGCCATTTATAAGACTGATTTTGGTGAAGGTGTATTTTGGTTGAGAGAGAAGGTCTAAGAGGAAAAAAAATCACTTGAATTTGATATAATATTTATATATTTACCCTATAATATCATCATAATTAATTAAAAAAAGGTGGTAATGTATATAGACATGTTTAAAACTATTGAACTTAGACTAAACACATAGTCTTGTGTGCATACTTTGTAATAAATTTTTTTATTGAAAGAGGATGAGGAAATGAAAGATATTTTTGAAGGTGATAGTAATTTAAATACAATATTAAATTAAGGTTTAAACTCCCTCAATAGTGGAAAAGGGATTAACACATGCTATTAGGGTCAAATGAGCTAGTATCCTCAAGAACCCTAACATGAACAAATGTTGGTAATAGTAGGTCTAGAAAAGAAGTGGAAATCATGAAAAATTTAAAAAATTTTAAATGGTTTAATTTACATCCTTTAGTTATCTAAATTCAAATAAATCACTGTGTATCTCTATCACTTATCTTGCTCACTCTTAGACCTCATAGAATGCATGTTTGTACCATAAGAAGCTACCAACTTCTACTTGGATATTTCATGACAAGGTGCATGGTATAAAATGAAGTTTTAATATGTTTTATGGGTATCTCCACTTCAATATTGTGGAATTATTTTAGGGTAAGAGGCTTTATCCTCTAAGAACTATAGTTAAGAATTTGACATGCCTTAAACCCTCTTAAAACCCTCCTAGTGACCTAATATGAGAAATTAAAATCAAAATGGATTATAATGGATTATTTAAACCTTAAAATGAATTTTTTGACACTAATAAATCTCCTAAGAATATGATAATGGTATTGGTTGGTAAGTATGTAGGTACAATTGTATGAAATAGGGCAGAAAATAGGATTATAAGTGTGTTTGTAGGTATGTGAGGTATAAAGTGGCTTCTAAATCAAGAATATAGGTTTTTAAAGACTTTAAAAAGTTAATATAATAATATAAAAACTTTTATAGGTCCCTCAATATGATATACAAGATCTGCAAGTTGTCGAGTTAACAAAGAATGGAGAAAGGCATTATTTTGCAAGCTAAAATGTCTATATGTAGGCCTATAAGACACCTCAATAAACCTCTCCTTAGTGGATTTAGTTTACTAAGGATTTTTTAGACATAAAAAAACTCATTTCAAGCACTATAATCTAAAAATTTATTTTCAAATACTCTAACTATCTCTCAAGCCTATGCAAACATCTAGACTAGGGTTTTTTGCCATTTCATGGTTGACCCATCTGTACATGGTCTCAGGATCTGAAAAGTGACATGAATAATATTTTTATAATGGTTAAAGTTAATAAAAAACTTATAAGAGGTTTAACACATGTGGGAGGCATATAGATCAAAAACTCTATTTTTAGGCAAGGATGTATAACTGAGGAGAGATAATGGAAAAAAAGGATACTTCCACTCAGAGTTGGATATTAAAAATTGGTAGAGAGATGTAAGGTGATATTAGGTAGTCAAATATTTTCTCACTTTCCTAAGATACTTTTTAAATTATTATACATATGTAAGTTTACATGTTTTTAGGGTTAAAAGGAATGAGGCCAAATGAGACCTTTTGGTGAAAAATAGAGTCTTGAAAAGAGTTTGATGACTCAAAATGAGTTTTTTAAGGTCTAATATGATGTACATATGCATTCCATGGTGATGTAACACATTTTATAATACAAACATAAGTTTTGGAACTTGTGACCAAGATTGGCATAGTAAGACAAGATGGACTTCAATACACCTGGCAAGAGAATAAAGTGATGTGTTAAAGGGAACCTTCAAACATCAAATAAAAAGTTTCAAGAGCATATAATGAGATAAATTCAACATTACTTGGCCATCAATGAATCCACTTGTCATTCCACAAGCCAAGGCAAAGGGTGGTTTTGAAGATCAAGGCAAGGTGGCAAGCAAGGTTTGAAACTTCCATGCCACTTGGAGTAGAAGAGAATATTTAGGAGACCAAAAATTGTACTTGAAGACTTGATGGGGTAGTTTCATAACTCTTTATTGATTATAACTCCTCATGAGACAATTTTCTTCCTCTCTCCTATGCCTTTATCTTTTCTTCTTTAACATTTCTCTATATTTAACATTGATAGGATATGTTGGTGTTGTCCACCTATGTATGGAGAAGCCCTGACCATTTTCAAGACTTTAATAAATGATAAAATTCTAATTTAACCTCCTCCTTCGACTGGTTTCAATATGTTTGTGTGATTAGTTGATCATGTCAAGTGATTTGATTTGCTTCTTTGACATGTTTGTCCTCTTCTTGTATTCATATTTAGTTTGAAACTTCTTTGTAGGTCTTTTGAAGTGTCTAAGTGGAGTGAGTTTTTGTCTCATTATTTTCATTTCATGACCTTTTGACTAGTTCTCATAGCCAAATAATCATTCACAACATTCATAATAAATATTCATGTAGAGAGGTAGATTTATTATAGTGTTTATAATAGGTTAGTATCATGTTTGATGTGAATTTTTAGTTGGTTGGTAGTGGTCCAGCTATTTTGGTGCATCACCTCCATTAGATTAGGTTTTTATTTCTTTTCCTAACAAGTGAATATAGTAGTTTTTTAGCCTAAGTGATCCATCAAGGGGATTTATCCCTTTAACCTAGAGATTCAATCCAATTTTTGGCCACCCACAACCTAGGATTGTTTCCATGTTATTCTAAATTTGGAAGGATTGAACTACCTTACAAAGGGTGAAAATTTAGTTGATAATAGTTTTGGAATGTCTAGTGGGACTAAGGTCCAAAGCAATGGAAGAATTTTTTGTGTTTTTATTCTAAATAATAGCCTTTAGAGGCATTAAAAAAATCAATGGTGACTCTATGATCAATTGGATAGTTATAATATCTAAGTCACTTGTTCAAAGTAAGTTTTATCTTCAATTCATTGTCTTGATTAAATTGTTATGGCTGAGTTTGAAGTGAATTTCAATTTCATACAAGTTGATAAGGCATCTCAAGACTATGGTATTCCCTATCAGCCTCATTATGATCCTTATCGATCTTATCATGAGTCATATAAATATTATTATCATCCTATACTCCTCATACATGACTATGATGGTGCATATGATCAACCTTCTCATGCTCAAGATGTCCCTAAATAATATAGTCACTTCTCAAATCAGTCCATTTAAAGTTTGAAGAAAATTGTTTTAGGCTATGAGAGGTACATGATAGGACTTAAAACATAAAGGAAATATGGTCAAGATATCCATATTCATCTCATTCATGATATGAGAGACTCATTGCAACTAATGAAAGAAAAATGGAAACCTATTAAGAGAGAAAATTGGCAAAACCTCTCAAGTGAAAATTTGGATGTAAGTGATCTCATTCAAAAAATAGAATATATGTTAAGAGTTCATGAATCACAATGGGTTGAATCCTATTAGCCCCATGTGTCTTCATACATACCACCTTATCCCTCATATGTGCCACTCATTCTTCCATAGGAGACCATTTAAAGTGAGTATCAAAGTGTTCTAAGTCCTTCATATATTCCTCAAACTTTCCATTCTTTGAAATCAATCCAAGAGATAATTTAAAGGAAGGAGGAGATTATTATTTAGTAGCCTATTATTAATAACCAAGAAACTACTTCTCTTTCTCAAGAACCCCCCAATAAGTCTTTTAAGACTCCAAGCTAGAATCAAGTGGTGAAATCATGGAGTAATCAAGGTGAAGCAAGTATAGATTTGGGAGTTGAATTAAAGAAATAATATGAACCTATGCAAGTCACTCCCATCCCTCCTCAATATCCCTCTTATTCTCCATATCAATCTTCTTGTGCTCCTTAACCTCATGAAGCCACTAATCACCTTCAAGAAAAGCTATTATAAGAGAGTATAGACAAGAAAATTGAAGAGTTGGAGTTGAAAATTAAAAAAGAAGAAGAGATCTAAGATAAATAGGTTTAATTCAAAGAAATATTTGTGCCCATTAAAGATCCATTTCCCTCTCCTCAAGAACCTAAATATTTTCCATCATAGAGGTCTATCTAAGAAAGATTTCAAAATAAGAGGAAGGTCCTAGTTGAGAATGTTAATGATAAAGTTATATATATTGAAGAGCTTAAATAAGGCTATGCAAAGGATGAAATAGTTTTTGATAAATAATAAACCCTCATAACCCAAATAAAATTTCTTTCTCTACAAGAGTTCTTACAATAATATTCAATATCCAGGATCTTAAGTTGTAATAATGTTCCCTCAATTCTCGAGCCTATTCATGAGCAACCTATCATGCCTCAAATTCCCTCTCAAACTCATGAACATGTTCATCACGCTCCCACCATATCCCTTCTTGAAGAGGAACATATCCTATTGGAGGTAAGTGAAGAAGAAAGAGTTGTACTTGAAGCTGATGAAGATTCTTCAATTGAGCTCAAGGAAGTGATTTTCGTTAGCACTTCACTTGGGAAAGAAAAGAATAATTAAATTTTTAGAGATGGAGTGAAAGAGGATCTCAAAGTAGAGGACATCTAATTGAACATGGTGAGGTCTTGAATGAATGTGACATGGATTCAAATGAACAAAAATGTGATTTTTAAGGAGTATAAATTGATCAAACTACTGCAGTAGAAGAACAAGTCTCTAATGATGTACTTTAGATTGTATATCTTCAAGAAAAGGGTCAAGAGGATGATGAGGATCTTTGGAAATAGTAAATAGACATATATAATGAATTTAAGGCTCTTCAATGGTTTATAGTTCTTATTGGATAGGTTGAATATGATGTTGAGGTTGCTCTCTTTATTAAAATCAATGTGGTGTTATTCAAGAGACCATTCAAGATCAAATACCTCATTTCATGAAGTCGTTAGTAGATAAGAATGGTGTTTCTCCTATAATTGAAGAGATGGTCATGTTCAAGATAGGTAAGAGTAGAAAGAGGCATCATGTGAAGGAGTTTGATCCATAGGATGAGTTCATATTCATAGGGGACTAGTTTGCTACCACCACTTCACTTGAAAGCATGCCAAGAAGATTGGAAAGTAATAAGAGGATGAAGGTAAAAATAACAATGTCCAATAGGTAGTTTGATTTATTCCATTTGTAATTTCATGGAGTAGAATATCTCATAAGATTCCACTTTGATCTAGGAGGAAGAATTTTTTTGGGGTCAGTTGTACATATTAGTTTGTTTTATTCTCTAAGTGATTTTTAGCACATGTGTGTGTTTGTTTCCTTTCCTTTATGTGTGTTGTCCTTTTTTGTGTAATTTCAAGGTCAAATCAATTTGTTTTATCTTGGTCAAGGTCTGGTCAGGTCTCAATTTGAGTGCAAGTGACTCCATTTTCCAATGGAAGGACAAAATTATTGGTCTATTTAGCATAGTAAGTGTGTTACCCCTTGAATCACCAATTTATTAACCAATTTTGATCCCAAGGTCAAAATTTCAACCCCTAGAGGAAAAAACATTATTGTGATGTCTTGATAAACTTGTTCATAATCCTTTCCATACCTTAGTGGTCTTTAAATAGTTTTTATAAGATCTTATTAGCAAAGTTTAAGGTTTATTTATAAAAGTTAAGGTAATGTCTTGTTTTGGTCTTGTAGTGGTCTAGTCATGTCATGGTGTAATAGAGGTGAGTCCAAGTGGTGTCATAGGTCCTTATATGTCTCTTCAAGTCATTTCATGCCTTAATCACCTTTCATAAACATTTCATGTTGAATTGGAAAGTTTAAGGTTTATTTGTGGACTTTAAGGTAAGAGAAATTGAATAAAAAGGTGATTTTTGGCTAATTCCAACATATGACAAAGCCCCAAAAGTAAATAATCCATACCAAGGTCCTTATAGTAGTTATACAACTTTCCTATATGTCAGGATGTTAGACATTGGTTAGAATCTTGAATTTTAATGCCTAGAAGGGAGTTTTAGGCACTTGTATAGGCTTAGGAGATGAATTTGTAGGTTAAAACATTGCAAAGGTGTCTATTAGGATTATATAGGTTAGATTCATGCTTTAGATGAAGTTTCAAGTTTCATAAATTCAAAGAAATCTCTCCTCTATCTCTCCCTTAATAAGTTCACAAAGGTGAATTTCAAGAGGATGGTATAGGCTATACAGGGGAATTTAGATCCTAAGTTTTTCACAAAAGTTGATGACCCATATGGAATATAAATTAAATTAATAATTTTTTTTTATTGAGATCCTTATCTTTATGAACAATCACTAAGGATCTAAGGTGCTTATTTGAGATGCAAAACCATGACAAGGTTAGTTTTGGGCCTATCAAGTGAAATAATGAATTTGTTAAAGTGTGAGAACAATTGGGATGGATATTCATAGGTATATAAATGAATTTCACACTTTCATCCACCAATTTGGAACATATGGGAAGCCATTTGGTAAGAAAAGCTACTCTCTTACATAATTTGTAGAGTGATTATCATAGTTCTTACTTGTTCCAAAGTTTTCAATGTTTGAAAGGATGAAATGAAGTTATATCATCATGTTTACACTATTCTCAATGAAAATCCAAGTCCATCAATGTCTGAATTATTTTTTCCAACATATCTTCTTCAAGTATCAGGCATGATCTTAGTTTTGAAGACTATGTTTAACTCTGTATGCAAAGCATGTTCCCAAAGGTTTTTATCTTGTTTTGTCAAGGTCACCTAGATATCATGACATCATAATGTGATATGAAGAAGTTTGAAGGATGAGGAGATAAGTAAATATGATGTTAGGCTCATAAGATCAAACTTACACCATTTCTAATACTTAAGCATGAAGAATACAGACCTACAGGTCTACAGACCTATAGGTCTATGTTTAAAGAGAAATTATTTGAAATACAAGTCAAGGTTGGGTATGAAGGCATAAGGTGAAGGTAATTTTAGTATTTCATCACTTGGAGGAGTTTTAATGGAGCATAAATGAATTAAGAGACCCCAAATTATATGTATAAACCTTGTACATGAGCTTACTATATACACAGGCTGTATATGTGAATGGGCACATTTGAGGTTTTATAGTGATAGTAGGAGATTCATAGGGTTATGAATAGGATGATAATAATTTTTTAATATTTTACATAATATAAAGGTGTATAACACTCAAGGAATTTATTCTCAATAGTCTATACAAGAAAAAAAGGAAGACCTATAGGTTATAAACTTATAGGTCCTCATTTTGGACATAAGCAAATGATCATATGAAGAGGATTGGTGTAGAAAAATAAATTATTGTAGATAGGAAATAATAAATAAAAATGGAGACACCTAAACTATTTAAAAGGAAAGAAGGAGTTGAATTTACTAGGTCTATAGGATCAAATACTCATGCACATAGACCTGTGTATGATGATAGAAGGCAAAAGTTTGAAGGTGACATAAAAGGATAATTGAATTTTTATCATGGTGAAGAGAAACTACCATGAAGTTAATTTCATGAAAAATTTACAAATCCTATTTGATTATGCCAATTTCAAATTCCATGTTCAAACTCTCCTTAAATGAACACCTACAACCATGTGTGGGATACAGATAGGAAAAAGGTGTATACAAGTAAAGATGTAGTGTTTTTTGGGTTAATTAAGGGTTATAAGTTTATAATAAAATATAAATTATAATTTAATGTTTAATGATAGTAAATTGGAGTCCTAAAAACCAAAAATACATTCAAACCATCATAGTGACCACACATAGGTTTGCTAGGAAGCTCAAGCTAGTTTCAAGTTTTGAAGAATAGGAAGAGTGTACCTAAATACTATGGGAGTTTAGGTGATATGATAGATATTTAATGAGGTAAATTAAATTTTAAAATGAAACATTTAAAATCACCAAAGAGACTGGTCAAATTAGGATTCACCCAAACCTTGTATACACACAATCAATGTGCCATCTACAAGACTAATTTTGGTGAAGGTATAATTTGGTTAAATGAGAAGGTATAAGAGGAAAAAAAAATCAATTTAATGTGATGTAATAGTGTTATCCTGACCCTATAATATCATAAAAATCAATAACCTAAAGGTGGTAATGTATACATACCTATTTAAAACTATTGAACTTAGACTAAATACATAGTCTTATGTGCATATTTTGTAAAAATATTGTTTTTGAATGTGTATGATGATATTACAAGATATTTTTTAAGGTGATATTAATTTTAAGACAAAATTCCATGAATTTTAAAACTCCCTTAGTAGTGTAAAAGGTATTAACACATGTTTTTAGGGTTAGGCAAGCTCGTATGCTCATGAACCCTAACATGAACTAAAGTTAGTCATAACAGGTCTAGAAGAGAAGAGGAAAATATGAAAAATTGCATAAATTTTAAATGGTTTCATAGAAATCCTTGAGGTATATAAAGTAAAATCAAGAAATATGGATCTCTTTCACTTATCTTGCTCATTCCTAGACCTCATAAAATGCATGTTTCTAACCTGAGAGGCTACCCAAATTCTACTTGGATAATTCATGATAAGGTTCATTGTATAAAATGGCGTTTGGGGTTTTTTGAGGGGTATCTAAATTTCAATATTATGGCATTATTTTAGGGGAATAGGCTCTATCCTATATGAACTATTGTAAAGAATTTGACATGTCTTAAACACTCCTATAACCCTCCTAATGACTTGATATGAGAAATTGACCTTAAAATGGATTATAATGGATTATTTAAACCTTTAAATTACTTTTGTGACACTACTAAATCTCCTAAGCACTTGATAATGGTAATTGTTGACAAGTGTTCAGGTAAAACTATACAAAATAGGGAAAAAAATAGGACTGTTAGTGTGTTTGTAGGTATGCAGGTTATAAAGTGGCTTATAAATAAATAATAAAGGTATATCATAGGTAATATAATAATATAAACAATTTTATAGGTCCCTCAAGATGATATACAAGCTCTGTAAGTTGTCAAGTTGTCTAAGAATGGAGAAAGACATTATTTTGCAAGCTAATAGGTTTATATGCAGGTCTATAAGGCACTTCAAGAGACCTATAAATAGTGTATTGAATTTCATAAGTATGTTTAAGACCTAAAAAAACTCATTCCAAGCTCTAAAACCTATAAATTTCTTGCCAAACACTCCATCTCTCAAGCACATGCACACACCTAGACTAGGGTTTTTGGCCATTTTATGGTTGACCCATTTGTATAGGGTCTCATAAGTTAAAAATTTACATGGATCATTTTCATGTCATGGATAAATTTAATCAAACACTTATATGAGGTTTCACATGTGTGGGATGCCTATAGAGACAAAACTCAATTTCTAGGCAAGGAGGCATAATTGAGGCCTAATTAAGGAGAGAGAATGGACCAAAAAGGAAAATTTCACTTAGAGTTGGATCCTAAAAATTGTAATGGAGATGTAAGGGGATATTTTGTACTCAAATATGTGATTATTTTATAAATATCCTCTGTATATTCTTCTACACAAGGAGGTTTACATGTTTTTAGGGCTACAAGGAATGAGGCCAAATGAGACCATTTAGTGTAAAATGGAGTCTTGGAGAGAATTTTATGACTAAAAATGAGTTTTTAAAGGTTTTATAAGATTTTTATATACCTTAAATATAGATATGATGCATTGGAGAAGATAAAATCAATTTTTGACACTTGTGACTAAGATTGGCATAATAAGACAAGATGGACTTCAAAACACCTAGCAAGAGAATAAAGTGACTTGTTAAAGTGAATTTTTAAATATATAAAATGAAATTTGTCAGGATCAGATAAATATATCAGGTCAAAATTACCTAGCCATCAATTAATCCACTTATCATTCCACAATCCAAAGAAAAGGGTAGTTTTGAAGATTAAGGCAAAGTGTCAAGCAAGGTTTGTAACTTTTACGTTGCTTGGAGAAGAAGAGCATCTTAAGGAGACAAAAACTTTTCCTTAAAGAGATTATGGGGTAGTTCTATAAATCATTATTAATTTTAACTCCTCATGAGACATTTGTCTTCCTCTTTCCTACACCTTTATCTTTTCTTCTTTCAAATTTCTCTATATATTCAACCTTGATAGGTTATGTCGGTATCCTTCACCTGGGTATGGAGAAGCCCTACCAATTGTAAATCCTTTAATAAATGATAAAAGTCTTATTTTACCTCTTCCTTTAACTAGTTTCAATATGTTTGTGTGATAAGTTGATCTTGTCAAGTGACTAGCTTTGCTTCCTTGACATGTTTTTCCTCTTCTTGCATTCATATTTAGTTTGAAACTTCTTTGCAGGTATTTTGAAGTGTCTAAGTGGAGTGTGAAATGTTGAGTGAGTTTTCTTATGATTAGTGTCATTTCATGATGTCTTGACTAGTTTTCCTAGCCCAAGCATTCTTTACAACCTTCATGAGATATATTGATATAGAGAGATAGATTTGGAATAGTGTTTGTTGCAGGTTAGTCTCATGTTTGAAGTGTATTTATAGTTGGTTAGTAGTGGAAAAACTATTTTGTTTCATCAACTCTATTATAGTAGGTTTATCTCTCTTTTAATAATAAGTGAGTAGAGTACTTTATGATCCTAACTGATCCATCAAGGGGATCTAGCCCTTTAATCTAGATATTCAATCCAAGTTTAGGTCACCCATAGCCTAGGATTGTTTCCATGTTATTACAAATTTGGAAGGATTTAAATACATTACAAAGGGTGAAAATTTTCTTGATAACAAGGAGAAAAAATTATGAAAATAGAGTGAAGAAGTAGGTGGTATATAATCGACTAAGTGAAAAGTGATGGCGAGGAAGGTGATGAGCCAAACGACAAATCAAGTGATAGATTTAAATATGAAAATGGAATGGAAAATGTCAAAAGGGTTTATAAAAGAGGGGTAAAGTGGAGGATTGGTATATATGGAAATGTGGCACATATATGGCTACCAATAAGTTTGTTAAAAGAGATTGATAGGATAGACAGGTGATTAAAAGACATTGACAGCTTGAAAGGTATGAGGTGATGTGTAGTGATGGTGTGATTATTTTATTATGGAGTAGGAATGTAATAAAATGGAAATAAATGGTAAAATTGATAATAAGACTATCCAAACTTACCTCAAAAACCAAATGTAACTAAGCAGTGCCTACATAGTCTAAAAAGACCTAAGGCTAATGTATTTCTATTGAAAGGAGAGGGATGATGATGATAAATATATGATGATTGATGTTGATTTGAATTTTATTGTATGAACTAATTGGATTTTAAGATGTGGTTATATTTTTATAAGGATACTATACTATCATTTTATCACACCTCCCCATATACCTTACAACTTGATTTTTAATGTAGCTCAAAGTGGCATACATCATGATATAAAACACCATGATGACATGGACATATTATGCATAAGGATTGACCCCTGATATAATAGATAAATGACATAAATACACCATGATATATAAAAATTAGGATGAAATTATTATTATATGCCAATGGATGGACTCAATTACAAGTGCAAGATATCACCATGATATGGAAAAATAGTGATGACCCTATTGACACATATGTACTAAGTCAAGGAAAAATAAGAAAACAAAATAACAAATCAAGTAATAAAACACACAAAAGCCTAAAAATAAAATCAATAGAAAGCATGTTGTTATTAATCAAGTCATAATCCTTACATGAAAGTTCAATGATATAGCTAGATGGTGCCCCATGAAAAAATACATGCAAGCGAGTGGACATAGAAACAATGTTCTTGATGAAGTAACAATGACTTGGTTAGAAATTGATCAAGGATTTAAGTCCAACCTAAAATAAAATCTCATGGGAACTCTGGGTTTTGTGGATTTATACCATTATTTTTGGTATTTAATGGATTTTTTGATATTTTTAATATTTTTTGGATATATATCTCTTTTGGAATTTTTTGACCTTTCTAATTTTTTGGATGTTTTAGATTTCTTTATGTTTTGGGTTTTTATGAATACACATATACAAGGGAGTTTTCAAGATGTGATGTATGTGCAAGAGCTACTAACAAAGAGAAAATCAACTCTTAATAAGGGATGTGGAAATGGATGTGGGATGTGAAGGACAAATAAATGGATGCAGATTGCCTCTTATGTCTCTCTGATATCCTCCTATAAATATGCTTCTATACTTTGATTTGTCAAGCCTATTACACTCTATAGTAGCTTCAAGTCACCACCAAGGTCAAAACTAATTTTTTTAGTTTGATAATGATATTAATTGGAAGGAGGGATATGGAAACATGCATACTACCCCAAAGTTTAGGGGTACTCATATACTATAGACCACCCACCCCATAATCACTTTTGGAGGTTAGCCTAACTTTTTTTAAAGAATATTGGATTTGCTTCAAGCCTAAAGTTGCCAAAATTTTTAGGGTTTTACATGTATTTGCATAAATTGTTATTCCACTACCCTAACTATAAATTAAGGCTTAGCTTCATTATATGTCACATTTTAGACTATAAGTACATGGCTTGGAATACTAATATGTAAAGCCTAACTTCCATAAGCTTATAACTGATCAAAAACACATAAATTACTTGATTACTTGTTTGTTTTATTAATCAACTTAACTTCATTTTAAATTTTCTTATATAAAGCTCACATATGATATTTCCTTAGCTTCACATTGGTGATGATATTCAGAAATCAAAAGTGACTTTGATGTATGTTCTTCCCTCAATGTCACACTAGTGATGATACTTGGGAATCAGAAACAAGTTTTGATACTTTTCTTTTGGTTTTATGGGTTATATTTCATCACCTTATGATTCCTTAGGGTGTGGTGACTAGGAATTGATATCTCAACATTTGTACCAACCCTGTACATCTAAAAAGGTATATAAATTAAGTGACAAGTGTTGTAATATCATATCAATTATGTGTATGAAGCATAACTCATGAAAGTAAAGGATTTATTCATGGCGATAAGTTATCATACATCACCATTAAATAATTTCATGTTTGGTATCACTTCACTGAGATCTTATGGTTGAAGTGGTCATAAAGGGGAAAGACCCTCTTGTGAATGGCCTATTATTATATTTATTCTTTGATAGATTTTTTAGCCTCACTTACTATAAGGTATATCAAGGGCCATCTAGAAATATTTATTCAAAATTTAAGACTAAAGAATCCTTTTTTACATCAAATTCATGGTGCAACAATAATTGGTTAGCCCTATAAAATTACACTTGACATACCCTTGAAACCAAGTTTAGAGGGCTATAGGCACATACTCCTCTTTAGTCAGTGATCTAAAACATTGGGCTGACACTATCTAATGGACAAGCAAGTAGAATTGATATCTCATAGATTATTTAATATCTTTTATAGATCATCCTCTTGTCATGTGATTTTTATTTTAGTTACTCTCCTAGATTATAGGCTTGTTTGGTTTTTTTTGTTCATAAACATTATTTTTTCCAATTAAAAATGAAAGTCAACCAAAATTAATCAGCATCAAACCAAACTTTTGTAGATTAAAATCCAAGTCAAAATCCTAATGACAAATTACATAAATTTACATTTAGTCCTACATCCATGACATATTTCACTAGAAGCCAAGCTAAGAAGTAACCTAAAATTTTATTCAAAATTAGGTAACAATCTATTAGTTGAAATGAATTTTAGTAATAATTCATTCCATTTAAATAAAGAACATGATGTTTAAAATGATAGTACCATTTATCAAAGAAAGTATGGACAAGATAATATTAGCCATTAGTTCAAAATAGATCAATAAAAAGCCTACCTATAACAATACCTCTATCAAAATAAATGTCAAATCCTATCACATTTGGCCCAGACAAGTGATTCCATGTATGTTAAAAGAGACTTTACACACATATCTTAAAAACAAAACCAAGAGGTCCATGACCAAGAATAATTCACTACTATTCATCATATATATCAAGATCAATACCATACTAAAAATCTCCATCTGGATAATGAAGATACAGACAAAGGAAAATAAACTTTAGTAAAGCAGTACTCTAAAGATCCAAGTAGAGTCATAATTGACCAACTTCAGCAAGTTGGCCAAATGATAACTACTTTGGTTTCAAATTTAGCATCCACATCATCTAATTAGTAGTAACAAATCCCACCCAATCAATAGTAACACATATAATTTAGTCAACAATGACAAGTCCCCAATAATAATAAAAAGTTGGAAATATGGTGTAATACTAAAGTTAAAGATTTGATGGATAGTCTTTGGATGACACTTCATTTTATAATTCAAGCTTAGTCTAAATGGAGGTGAGTAAATCCATTTATAGATTTAGTATAACTAATGAGATCCATTGATCTTGGTTGGATATCAATGGTGGAGGATGATTAAATTGATGGGATTATTAAATTATGTAGTGGGAATCTTGAGAATGTAAACATGTGGGGATAATAGACCCATGGAGTATTTTAATGGATTATTTAATTTTATAGTGGAAGTCAGTGGGATTTTAGGTGGATTATCTAATACAAAAAGAGGAATATTTGGATTATAAAATTCTAATGATGGGGGACTGATGGGGCTCACAACATTAATTAACTTTGGAAAGTGGCATCTTTGAATTATAAAATTCCAATTATGGGAGATAGGTATGGCTTGTATCATTTTTAAATTTTGTAAAGTAGATGAAGGTGGAAGATGATTTCATAATGTGAATATTATCTAATTTTTGGATTTTAAGAATTTCGAGCATTCAAAATCCATATAATTAGGGAAGTATTAGTTAATTAATTTGGAATAATTAATTAACGGAATAGGATGTGTATTTCAAGGGATTGGATATGGTTGTGGAATAAAAGATTAATTGACTAGGGGGTGATGAATAGTGAAGGATATGGATGTTAGTATAGAAAGAAGATTGATTATTTAAAATTAACATGAAGTGTCAAATTTTACGTGTCTATAGAAGGGTTAGAGATTGTGGTAGGTTGAGAATCTTATTATTTATTATATAGATTATTTGGGTACCACCAAGTCAAAATTTGGGAGGAAGTGATGTAGGAGCATCACTCATGAGAATAAGAGGATTGCAAGTTTTGCTTAGTTATAGTGATCAGAGAGTTAATAGGATTGTTTAGGATGTTGTAACAGTGTTATGAGTTTACAAAAATGCATTGTGGAATTATTTCAAAGTGCTTAGATAGTGTCTATGGTGGTTAGAGATTCAAATTGGAGTTTCCCACCAATTTGAAAATTTGAACATTTTATCAAATAATAGTTATTTTAGGTGTGGTATAATAGCATTAAAGTTGTCAAGTGAATAATAATGTTAATTGAAGACATTTTAGGTCTATTCACTTTATCCTAAGTCATATTTTCATGGAGGAATCACCCTTGGTTTGAATCAAAGGGTAAGCATTCTTGCAAGAGATTCTAAGGAGGTAGTTAGGGTAGTTTTGATAGATATAAGATATGTAATTTTGGTTTTTGGTTAAGTTTGATGGAATGTTGTATTAAAAGGAATAAGACATTAGACCCAAGAATAAATGAATAGAGCTCATCTATGCCTTGATCTATAGTCTATACTGCTAGAGAATATTGATAAAAAGACTAGTAATCCTATTTTTTGGGCAAATACAAATGTTGACAGTGTTTGAAATTGTTCAATAAAAGGAAGGATTATTGACAATAAAGATTTGATAGTTTTGTGTCTATGGAAGTTCATAAATTTCTTAATGAAGATCTCTAATATTAGTTATTTTTTTGCAATGTTTTTTGTGAAGCATTAGTATTGCAGTCCCATTTATGTTGTGTCCTATATTGAGAAGACAATGAATCTCCTATGTATGGAGAGAACTTGAAATGAAGGATTAATAGTGATTTTTTGGTTATTATAGTATAATTTATATGTTCTAAAAGTGTATTAGGTAAGTTACACTTATTAAATACTATAAGTTGTTTAATGTGCTATGTCCTATGGTTTTTATACTAACCTCTCAGTTAGACCAAGGAAGGAAAATGGGGTATCAAGAGTAGTATGAACCTAAGGTTTATTGATGGGAAAGGTTAATAAATGTTATAAAAACATGAAGTGAATATAAATAAGGTTTTATTACTTTGGATAAAATCTTGAACATCAAAAAGTACTAATAGACCTTGTGTATGGTAACTATACATGTGCAGGTAATAAGACCTCATAGTGAAAGGATAAAGGATATAGAGAAGTGATATGGAATATTTCTTGGTGCCAAGATGACTTTAATTTTTTTATAAATTTTTTTAATGTTTTATAAGATTTGGGAAACACTCTCTTAAATATCTAAGCCCTCAAATGGATGTTGTTTAACCTAGGCATTATGACTATATGTTTTGTGTGAGTAAGAAGGCCATAAAAAGTTGAACAAAGAAGTTATAATACATTTTTAGTGTTTGAGTAAAATAAATGAAGTGGTTTTAGATATTTTTAAATGATTAATAGAGTTTAAAACTGATCTGAGGTCAAGTTAAAACCTCAAAATGCATTTTTAAACCTTGCATGTATGACTGTGTGTGCATTTTGAACCAAGAATGTGGTAAAGAGTTTAAAAGGAGGCATTTTAAAAAATAAATAAATATTTATATACTTGGATGATGTTGAGACCAAGCTTAAGAACCCTTAATAAGATGTATAAATTGGTTTTAATCTTCAAAACTTCAATTTGATGGCTCTCAAGTGAAACAAAGCATGTCAACCCTATGGCTAGGGTTTTGAGAGAAATTTGTTTGAAACAAATAATTCAAATAGTGAAACCTATCAAAATTTGGTCAAAGATATAATTCAATTTTTGAAAATATATTATGAGGTTTTTTTGGAGATTACTATATGTTTCTTTACTTATAAAGACCACTATGTGTAAATAGGCCCCTATAAGACCTAAAAGGGATAATTTGAGACCTAAAAGAGCCTATAAAGGGGGATTAGGAGTAGAATTGATTAATGAAATTTTATGATATGATAGAAATAAATAAAGGGTGTCTATATATGAAGTCATATTTCTAATATATATTTTTACATAGTCATACAATTTGAAATTCAATTAAAAAAGGCTACTAGGATTAGCCAAATAGTAGGTAAAGTTATGCAAAAATGAATTAAGGATTTGTAGAGGGTTTTGAATGAGTTGAGAGGTCCAATGAGACATTATTTATATTGATAAAGACATTAAAATCCATCAAAAATAGTCAAAATAATATAAGACTTATCTTATGAAGGTTGAACCTATAGGCCATTGATTTAAAGAAGTGGATATTGCATCAAGATCAAAGGTAGAGTGAAGAGAAGTTGATTGATTTCTCTACATCAAGAAGATTATCCCAAAATAATTTTTTCTACTAAATTTGGATCATTCATGTATACAACTAGTCCTTTTAGATTGAATAATCCACTTAAGGTGTTCAACCAAATCATGATCAATGAATTTAGATAATTCATTCATGAATTTTTGAAGCTATATCTCAATGATTAGAAAGTGTATGAATTATTGAATGATAACGTACAAGTATTATAGATAATATTTGAGATATTTATATTTATGAGGATATCAATCACTATTAAACACTATTTGAGACATTTTTAGGCCACATAATATGTAGATAAGGGATTATGATAGACCATTCAAGACCAAAATAACACTATTGGGGTATACAGGATATCATACAAGATTCATAAGTAAATATATTGGAATATATGTGTCATTAGAGGATTTTTTGAAGAAAATTTATAATAAGGCATTATATTAGATGTTGTAATGGCAATAGACTTTTGACACTCCAAAAAAAAACTATCCAATGTGCCAATACTTATCTTCTTAGATTATGAGCAATAATTGCATATGCATGTGGATGCATTAGGGCTATATTATGTGTGATTTTATAAAAAACTAGGGTTCATATAAACCATCCCATCTCATTCACCAATAGGAAACTATCAAAGGTATAAAAATTCATTCAATAAGATGAAGATAAGCCTTATCTATGATGCACATCCTACATAAATTTAGGGACTATATATTGGTTATCCCTTTTATATTTTACACTAGACATGAACCATTAAAATACATAGTGAATAGACCAGTGATATAAGGGATAATATGGATGTTTTTATAATAGTTTAAGTTCATTAGTCTTTTAAAACCTAATAAGGCAAACAAGGGACTATACTAGTTATCTAGGATAACTAATGGAGAGGATAAAGGGCTTATATATGATAAATTTCTTAGGGAAAATATATTTAGATTAGATCCAATACCATAAGAGATAATGAATATTATAAAGATCCTTTCAATAGGATACTTCTCATAAGTTTTACTAAACATGATATAATAATATTGATAATACAAACATTTACTTTTACACTAATATAGGTATTCCAATACAAAAATGAGAAATATGATATATTAAAAAGGGTTTTCATTTTTCATGAGAGATATGGGATAGTAAGTGAAGCTCATAATGGAGTGTCAATAGGACATAATTCTATATATGAGGCAACAAAAAAAATACTATTGGTTAGATTATGTTAACCAACACTATTTTAGGACACATAAATATGCAATGGCATGTGACATATGCCAAAGGTTGAGAAATCCCAATGTAAGGAATATAATTACACTGATAAATCTATTTAATTTGGTTCCATTTAAAAAATGGGACATATACTTCATAAGACCTATTAAACCTATGGAGAAAAGAATCTAAGAACTATTCATTTTGGCTAATAAAAAATATCTTAAAAAGTGGGTGAAAGCAATCCCTAAAAAGGATTGTACTAAAAATATTACCACTATTTTTTGTATGGAATATCATAACATTATTTGTATGTTCACATTTTATAATTAGTGACCAAATAAACTCATTTTTGACCATACCATTGAAGAATTATTGAAATTAAATTATTAGTAATAATATGAGTATGTCATACCAACCACAAGCCAATAGTATTAGTAAATCCTTAAACAAAGTTTAGGATAAGGTGTTCACTAAGATAAATGACACAAAAATAGTTTTTACTAGGATATGAATATTCATATAGTATTATAGGAATAATACATAATGTATAATAGGTTATCTAAATATTAGACATTTCACTTGTGTATAGGTTAGAGGTCACAATACTTATTGAATTCATTTTTCCAATTTTAATGATGGTATTATGGTTTAGAATGAATTCAATAGACTCACTCAAAGAGATATTGATTTATTTGGATATTTTTTATGATAATATTGTAGACATCTCATTTTAACCATCCTGGTGTCATAATTTTGCACAATCATCACTATCCATTATTTCACATATTAAATGCTAACTTCTCTTATAAACCTAAATCATTAATCTAATTAAAATTTTCAATCCAAATCTTTTCATCATGTCCCTAATTTCATTATTGCATAATAATGTAACCCTAATTTTATCTAGCACATCCTTAATTAGTCTATCACTATTCAACATCATTCCTAATAAATTAATCAAATTAAAAAATTGAACCTTGACAATTCCACTAAATGCCAAATCTAGATTAATTAATTAATTAATTAATCATATTGTTTAATTAATTGGTCCTAAATATAAAATCAATGAAATTATAAATTCTATAATATTTAATCAATAAATCTAAATATCAAAAAATCATCCAAATCCCTAAGTCAATCACCCAAAATCTAAAGCAATCAATAAATTACAAGAAAAGGGACATGAATTTCAATCAAACCACTCTTCATAAATCTAAATCCTTACACACTCAACTCTCCACATTCAATAATCAAATTCACTTATTCAATGAGAAATTTGATTCATTCTCAACCCTTGATCTTGGATCAAGATCAACATCCCACATTCATCTTTAAAATATATAAACTTAGCTTATACCCCTCACTTTCATCAAGACAAGAGAGCTTAGCTACATTTTTTCAATCTTAAGAGAAAATATCACTAATCAATCAATCATTGATCAAGAAATCAAACCATCTAAAAGGGGACATGTTTTCAATTTGTTTTCACATAATTTACTTGAGAAATCACATCCCATTGCATCTTTGAGCATAATCCACCATCAAGGGAAGACTCCTTCATGATTGGTAAGTGAAGGTATGTATGTCTTCTATCCTTTTCTCATCAAATGTGATTTTCATTTGTTAGAATATAAGTTCAATTGATTGTGTTTATATTTATAACTTTATTTTTTGATATTAAATTAATGTTTACACATGCATACATTTGGAACACCTAGTGGGACATGCATCCATAATATTGTGTCTTGTATTTGCTTACTAGGTAGTCTTTACTTGGATAATCATCTTTTAGAGTCCAATTAAGGATAAAATTGGGGTAATTTGATAAATTTTATCCTAAAATATTGTTTTCAAACTTGAATCATCTTTTTTTTATGTGTAATGGCATCTTCATTCTTATGAATGACATTTTCACAAAATTGGTCAATGTCTATTATTGTCTTCATGTGTGTCTATTTTCAGTTTTCATGTAGACACTGGGGCATCTATTTTACTTCAGAATTTACATCTAACTATTCATAATTTATGTTAAAATACTTTGTTTATGTATTCTCTTTATCTATTTAGTGTCTACATTTAACATCTAGGTAACTTCATCTAAGTATTTCACATTTATGTCTAGTTATTCATCATCTTCATGTTATATGTGTGGTATATTCTATTTCAAAATTTATGTTTAAATATTTGGTGTTTACATGTAGTTTTTTGGTTTCTCTATTTCCCATTTAGTGTCCAAATTTCTACCTATTATGTCTATTATTTTCTATATAACATATGAAAATGTCTACATAAATGTCATAGTGTCTATAGTGTATGTGTCCTACAAGCAACGTCTACATTTTGGGTCATATCATCTATGTGTTTATTAGATAATTTCTCAAATTGTTCCCATCAAATACTCTTAGTGAAAACTACTAACCATTATTTTTTTACATTATATTCATAAATGCATACAACCAAACAAACACAACACACATTTAAACTTTTAATCTTAATCAATTAATATTATTTTGGCATATCATTTTATATAGCTTTTGTTATGTGTGTTTTTTAAACCTAAGTCATGTATGATCTTCTCTCATGCTACAAGGAAAACATTGGAATTATAACAACTCATGCCATATTTATTTTTATATTTTTAGGGTCTTGTGACTAGGATTTAATCACCTAGCATAGAGACAAATCCCATGTTTTAGTGGGCTATATAAATTCTTATGGAGCTATCATTATTGGATAAATAGTCATATGTTTTACTAGCACCATGAAGTGAGGTGATTTCATCCATCAATACCTGAGCCCTAGACACCACCTTTTCCACATGGGTTTTGGCCTCAAATTAATGTAAGGTATATAAAGGACCCCCTAGCTATCCTTGTTTATCCTATTTTATGAACCTATTATCTATATATGGATAGTGATGTAAGGAACACAACATTCCACAAGATCACCCACCACATACCTTTCAAGGTACTATTAGTGTGCCATTAGACAATTGTAATATTACTTAATTAACTAGGTTGTACTTGTGTATACTAATTGACCCCTTTGTGCTAAACTAATTTTACACCTAAATACAAATAAATCAAACTAAATCAAACAAGTAAAACTAAATCAAATTGAATATTATTTTCGCATCAAATCAAATCAAATAAAAACAATGAAACTAGTTAGATTTTCAAAATGCAATCCAAATCAAACTTTTGATACCAATTCAAATAATCAGTTTATATAATCCAAACATTATTACATTTTAGGTTTAATCAAATATGATTAGCAAACCAATCCAACTTGTATCCATGTTAAATTCAATAGCCAACAACTAAATCAAATCAACACATCCAACTAATCAATTTGATTTAGTTAAGTCACATCAATTATTGTTAAAAATACAAAACAAATCCAAATAAAAAACATAGCACCCACAACAAGGTACCAACTCAAATCAAGCCAAAATCTAGATATTGAGGATTATTTTATTCATAATCCATTTTAATTCCATCAAGAACATGTTCAAAATGATTAAACTGATATTTTAATTGACCAAAGTGAATAACATGAGGAAGATACTAATTTTTTAAGACTAATTGATGAAAAACCCAAATGGACCAATACCTATATGAGAAAAAATACAAACTTTTCATATTCCTTGTAGAGATAGTTGCATGGATTCCATTTGATTACAATCCAACTAAATTATCTCACATCTTAAGAAAGAATAACTAAGACATTCTTGAGAAAGAACAAGCTATCTCTAGCCATTAGGTAGACAAAAACTAAGCCAATGTTGAGTCTACCTCTCAAAATCCAAATCCTAATGTTATTCATGGAAACATAAAATTGGATTTAGTATATCAAGCTAACTAAGATCTAAATTGTGTTGTCCTTAGTGAAATCCAACAACTTAGACATATGTTGGTATGTATAACCACCCATATCCACAAGAATAATCTAATCAAAACTAATTTTCCAATTAGTAATATTCAAACAACTACTATAAATCCAATAATAACCAAGCTTTTATGCCACCCCAATCTAACACAAATCAACATCCATCAACACCACCTCAAGGTATGACATATACTTAGGAATGGTAAGTTATTAAATTCATGCTTCAATGATTAAAATTGGGAATAAAAATAAATAAGTATAAGTTTTAATAAATTTATACCTATCCATTTGAAAAAAATATGCTAAAGGTCCCCTTTGCCACTCATTTTGAATCACCTAAATTTGACAAATATAAAGGAAAATTTGACCCATGATAGCATGTCAAGGAATTATTAATGGAATGTCAAGATATCACCTATAATGGAATTTATCTAATTTTATTTTCCTCTAAAATTTTGGGTGGCATATACTTATAGTGATTATTACACCTGCCAAAAGGATCTATAACCACATTTGTTAATTGATCACATTTGTTGACTTATCATATGGTTTGTTAGACATATTTATTATAATGTTGAAAATTAATTAACCATGATGGACCTTTTAAAATTTAAATAAATAAATAAGTATATTTTATCTTCCTTATTACAAATATGGTGGGGTCTATCTATTATATTCCCTGCATTATTCTTGAGAAGCAATCATTAAACATTTTTATGGTGAACCTAAATCAAGAAATAGTCTTTCACTTATAGGTTGATTGCACAATTTTTTTTGATGAAATCATTGAGAAATGTGTCCAAATATATAAGGCCCTTGTTATAAAGGGTTTTGTATAACTATTTTCCAAATACTTCAAAAATCATAATTAGACACAAACTGAAAAGCCTAAGTTTTGTAGTAAAAATATGAATTTAGTTGTAGATGGAGTGATTAAGTCCAAAAATGTTTAGAATGTTGAAAATACTCTACCTATTACACTTTATCATGTTTTAACCAATAAAAAAACCAACTAAGGACCTACACACCTCTCATATAACCTGTGGAAGTTATTTTCCATAAAGTTATTACAACAAACATGATTACATATCCACAAACAAAACCCTTTGATGAAATTAAACCTAGACCAATATGGTATAAAGAGAATGAATAATTTGATTTTTATAGGGTCAAAGTTCATTCTAAAAATAGGTGAATGAATCTTAAAAACTTTTTTAGGACTTGATAGACCATAGGGAGATTGAATTAGATAATTATGTTTCAACATCTAAGAATAAAAAAAATGGTCATATTCAAGGATCCATTCCCTAACCATGATTAGAATAATACACAATAAAATAAATATTAAAATCAAGGTAAAAACATGTGATAAAAATATTAATTACTAAATAACCCTACATAACTATGATGGTGTCATTATCCAACTCACTGATCATCATATTTCCACTATCAAAATCAAATCTTGAGATAGTGTTATCATTGCTCAGGGTTCAAATATCCCTCTATTTAAACACCTCCCAAGGTCACCATCTAAGGTCAATATACATTCTCCCTAGAGAATAGTATGACCTTATTTAACAACTTGAGAATAATCCCACTCAAATGTACATATTAGATATCCTTAATACATTTTTTTTTATTAAGACACATTGTATAAAGCCCTTCAATAGTCAAAATTTCTAACTAACATTAATCTTTCACAATTACAAGCACTACATTTTTCATCAAACCAATGACTCACATTTTATCACAATGACCTTCCTTGAATAGGGCCATCCCATAATTTTACTTTCCACATCAAGGAAATCATTTAAAAACATAAGGTAAAATAGGTAATCATAAATAATGAGTCAAGACTAAAAAATTTCACACTAAAATTGGTCAAGTATCTTAGGACCTCAAATTTTAATAACATCCTCTAGGGACACCCACATCAAATCGTATCATGCACCAAACCCTCCTCCACATCATTGACCTCAAATTTTAATAAAACATCCTCTTGATATACCCATGAATTCACACTATGCATGTTATTCCATCCACTATTCATTAATGCATTAAGTTCCCACACTCCAATATAGAGGTAACCATCCTCATTAACTTTCAACCATTTCAATATTGTAAAATATTGAAAGGAAGGTAACATAAAATCAACCATTATCCTATCATGGAGAATGTATATAATAAGAGTAATAATATGGAACCAAAAGCTTCCAAATAATCCTCCTATATCCATCTGGATAACCTTTTTATCCACATATAACAATCCACCTCCTAATTTGAATTACACTTCAAAATCATAGATAAGGGTTGTGGGGAATATGATATTCATAATGCCTTCCATGTTGTAAAACTCCTCACTTACCCTAAGATCCATAGTAGGTTCCCCATGTATTGAAGAAAGGAAACAAATGCCTATAATGTTGGATCCCTCTTCTTTGTTACATAAGGATTCCTTGATTCTAAAAATGTT
Organism: Torreya grandis; assembly: GCA_037957365.1. Classification (NCBI taxonomy): domain Eukaryota; kingdom Viridiplantae; phylum Streptophyta; class Pinopsida; order Cupressales; family Taxaceae; genus Torreya; species Torreya grandis. Next base: position 5,636,904 of record JARHVA010000290.1, on the reverse strand, counting down.
GAGACTTCTAGTGACTCCCAGTTATACAGTGATGGATTGGCCTCATGTTATCAAAGAAAGTAAAATCCAATCACTAACATGATGTATGAAATCATGGACTATGAAGGTAAATTTTTGGGTATTCACAAATAAGGGATCCTTAACCCATTTCCTCTTATAATAATCAAGAATATCATTTTATTGGATACAAACCAAATGAGGGTGACCCATATGATATTTTTAGTGATAGTAATGTAATTTATAATGATGATTCTTCAAACAATGATACATATCCCTTTTATGTCCCCTACGATGATATTATTGATGCTAATATTTTTTTATGACATAGTTGTTCTTACTACCCACATGGACCACCAAAACCCTAACTTCATAGGTTGGGACCAACAAGATCATATGCCCTTAGATGTATTCCATAAAAATGAAGCTATTTCAAAATATTAGGGACTTTGGGATGGGTTCCCATTAAATGATCACAAACAATGATTTGAGATCAAACTAAATTCAACTACATACTTTGGGGAGAAATAAGAGTTCCTTAGTCATAAAAATTGAAAAATTCAAAAATCAATACCCCCTAGCAAAAACCTCTTGGAGGCATTGGTAGATAATAATAAAAAATAAAGATAAATATGTGTTCATTGGTGAAAAAATTTCTAAGCCACCAGTGGATAGATAAATTGACTCTCCCCATGAGTTGGCATAATGACATAATGATTCTTAGATATTTGAAATTACAACTAATCTCATCCCACCTGAACAAGAAGCCTATGGTAAAATGGTAAGGTAAATCTTAGACAAATTTACATGGTCACTACCTAACATGTTTGAATAAAATACATCCTTTATGGGAAAATAATGTTAGCCTAAATAGAACCAAACCAATTAATATTTTAACCTCCCTTTTATGTTAGCATAGTTTTAATATGGTTCCACATTGCTTGTGGAGGATACCACTGATGTTTATATTATAATAGAGGACAATCCTAGGATAATCAATCATGGAGATTCACTTACTCTATAATAATGTGAAATTATAATTTTCCCTCTAAAGGAATTCATTAACATCTTCACCTTGTTCTACACTGATATACCTAGTTTAGATCTATCCTTAGTATTCCATAATCTTGTTTTACACCCCGATGCCAAGGACATCAAATAGAAATTTTGAAAATGCATCCAAGGATAGCTATCATTTTCAATAAGGAATTACAAAAACTCTTGGAGTTAGGATTTATTATAATGATTTATTACTTTGAATGGATATCAAACATCGTTCATGTTATTAAAAATCTAGTAAGGATTCATCTTTGCATAAATTTCCACAATATCAACACATATTTTCCTAAATATGATTTCCCATTACCTAATATTGACATGATAGTTGAATCTATAGTAGGCCAAGAAATTTTATCACTCATAAACCAATTTTATGTCTATAATAAAATCCATATCACACTTGAATACAAACATAAGATAATGTTCACACATTATGGGGAACATTTTTATATCAATTCATGCCTTTTGGTTTGAAGAATGCAAGTGATACATATCAAATAACCATGATTATCATTTTCCATGATATGATGTACACCATTGTTGAAGATTATGTGGATCACATACTACACAAGTCAAAAATGTGAGAAGAGCATCTAGTAGTGTTGTAAATAATTTTTAAGTAGCTCAGAGAGTATACAATGTGGCTTAATCCAAAGAAGTGTGTGTTTGGTGTAACATCAGGTAAGTTATTCAGTTTCATCATTTCTATATTAGGTATTGAATCTTACCGTACTAAAGTATAGGATATAATGTAAATTTCCCCACCATATAATCTTAAATAGTTACATAGTTTACAAGGGAAAATCCAAGCTATCAAAAGTTTTATTTCACAATTATCCAAAAATTGTCACCCTTTCATGCATATACTCAATAAATACAACAAATTTCACTATAAAATGGAATGTTATGAAGAATTTTAAAAACTAAAATAATATCTCTCCAATCTACCAATGTTAGTTCCACCAACACAAGGAAAACCTTTATTCCTTTATATTTACATAACTCAACATGCCCTATAGGCACTCTTGGCTCAACATGATTATAATGGAACATAATGGGATATATAATATCTAATCACCACTTTGATGGATCATGAGCTTAAATAATCACCCATTTAAAAGTAATTTCTAATGGCCATCTTTGTTTCATAGAAACTATGAAACTACATGGTCGATTCACTTAAGTACCTTCTATCCAAAGTGGCACTCATAGACTAGATGGAAAAATGGGTCATGCTACTAAGTAAGTTATATATTGAATATGTAAATCAAAAATCAATTAAGGGATATGTACTTGTAGATCAACTAGTAAAAGCTCCATTATTGAAAAAATAACTATTGATTTTTGGGTTCCCTAACAAATCTATACTATATTTTGATGAGTCCTAGTAGTGGAAACTATATTTTAATGGACCTGTTATAGTGCATGGCTTGAGAGTAGGCATTTTTTTCTTAACACCACAATGAGACCTCATTCCCAATGCATTTCACATTGATTTTCCATACACTAATAACATATTAGAGTAACTAGTAATCCAATTGAATATCAGACACTCATCTATCTTCAGTGAATCTCAAATAATCATCAATTAGATCAGTGATCGGTATAAAACCAAAGATAATAAGATTATCCCCTATAAGCACATGGTGGAAAACTTAAAACAATAATTTTTTCATTTTTTACTAGGTACTATATGTAAACAACATATCCATAGAATTAATGGCTACTATTGGTTCACTTCTTGAAATGCCACCAAATTCTTAATTGTGTTAGTTCTTTGTAAAACAAATCATCATCCTAGCTTATGATCATCTATAATTTGAGATGGTATGTGATATTGTTTGTCTCATTACCCAATGGTATCATGACATTTAACATACTTCCATTACCATAAATTACCCTATGATATATCACATTCTCAACATAAATCCTTTATCTAAAACACTTCACATTATACCTTACTTGAAAACATGTTTTATAATAGAGGCTACAAAACTATGCTTCATTGTTTAAATTTAGAAGAGGCTGATTTGGATATAAAATATGTTCACATATAAATTTATGGAAAACACACTATTAGAATGGTATTTTCTAATAAAATTATCTACAAATGGTAATTTTGGCCAACAATGGAATTAGTTGCATGTCAATATGATAGGAAATGTGTTTCTTGTTATAAATATGGATATATCATTCATAAGACACCTAAATCTCTAAAATCAATAAAAAATCCATGAAATTTCTCTACATTGGGTCTCGATATCATTGGGAATATAAATCACACCTCATTCAATAGACATAAACATATTTTTAATTCTACTGATTACTTTACTAGGGGGTAGAGGCCATCCTTCTCACTTACATCATTGGTTGGCATATTTAAAAATTCATCCTCAACCATCTCATTTATTGTTATGGAATTTAGTTATCCATAATTAAATATAATGGTATATCATTTCATAATAAGGATGTTAAGGACCTCTGTACTCAATTTCATATCTAACACATATAGTTCACACCTTAATATCTATAGGGCAAGAACCAAGTTGAAGCATCTATTAAAACTATCATAAATATCCTTAAGAAAAGTGTAAATGTCATTAGATGTGATTATAATTTATATATTTATCCCACATTGTGGTTTTATTTCACCAACATCCTCACACCCACATGAGACACTCCATCTTCTCTAGTCTTTGGACTAGAAGCTATTCTACCCATTGAGATTGATTTGCCCTTCCTACACGTCTCATTGTAAGATCTCATTGATGATGAGGAATATTGAGTTGCATGGTTATATAAACTATAAATTCTTGATGAAAAATAACTTTTCACACTTAATAATCTCGAGTAATATCAAAACAAATTACCAAGTAGTTATGAAAACCATATTAAATCAAATTTAAAATTGGCTACCTTTTTTTAAAATAAACTAAGAGAAATGTGAATGTTGATCATGAGAAGAAATGGAAATTTGAACCTAATTGGTTGGGTCCATACATCATCACCACTAAATATTACTAGGGATCTTACATTTTAGATATATAAGATGGGTAGGAACTTGATGATCCCATAAATATCATGCACCATAATCATTTTATGATTGAAAACTAATTATTGTCTATGATTACCCCTAATATTGAGGGAAGATCCACTTCCATCCATCCATATGTACCCCACTCCATCCCATTATCCATTATTATCTTTCCCATGTTGACCTTGGTGAATACTTATAAGGACTACAGGGAACATAATTGTTGATGTGAGCAGCATGTGATAGACCCCTTGCAATGAGAAATTAGAATAACATAAGGAGAAATATTTTTTAGACATTGTAATCCTTGAATATCTCACATTGATTCCATCCATTTATCCACCCATACATAATCAATTTCATACTTGATGTTAGAGTCAATTTTCCCTTTGTTAGTATCCCTTATATATACATATTAAAAAAAAACATAAAATCCAAAAAATACCAAAAATAATAAGAAAATAAAAACCCCAAAAATCAATTATCTTGTTCTTCATCTTATTGTAAATACTTGATCAATATTATAAAAAATTATTATATCTTCATTGATATATATCATTCCCAATCATGCCCCCTCACATATATCATTGCTTGTGGCACATCATGAAGCTATCATTGTCATAGTTATTCACACATGGGATTACTAAATTGATTCAAGAAAAATAATTCATTTTGTTTTTTATTATTTTTTCAAATTTGTGTGTTTGGTTTACATTTCCTTTTTATTTTTTTTGTTTTTTTTAGGTTTGGGTTAGTCCTACAACATCTTATAGGAAACTCATTATGATTTTTATATATCATGATGCATATTATGGTGTGTTATATCAAAACTAATGTTTTTCAAACATTGAATATTGTTCACAAAATTTATTGTCTTGTCCCCTATTCTACATCATCATCTATTTTATCCAATCAAAAATATATCCATATATCCATATCAAGTGACTAAGTGTGAAAACATAAATATAAAAAGTAGGAGCATATATTACAACAACACATCATATCATAATCACCTATAATATATCATCTTACATCTACATCCATCAATAAAATTAGATCCATACATGATATCCATAACATCAATAAACATACACATAATATAATATCCATGTATATCACATCACAATAAAAGAAAGAGATAATGATTTAAATAATAATCACATCATCATCATAAATAATAATAAATTGTTTATATATAAAAATTTACATGTCATCAAAATCATATACATCCATCACTATATACAAAATCAAAGGTCAGGCCTTTCTTTTTCCCTCTTGTGGTGGACTCCCTCGTGGTGAACTCCTCTCAGGAGGAGCAGTCATTGATGGATTTTTTCATGTTAAGGATTCCCCTATTAGTATACTAGCTGTACATGAGGCTACTCTCTATGCTACTAGAATAGCTTGATCATATAACACTTTGTGTTATTGATCTTCTCTCACTACTCTTAATAACTCTATATATGTTTGGCCTAATCCCTAGGTAGTCAAAACTAATCATATTGTATCCATATTAAATTTTAGTCTATGCACATTCACATCTCATACAACCATAGTGTCATTTCACCTCACCAACTCAACTATCAGTTGGATCACCTCTATCTTGAGCACTACCACCTCTCTATCTCGATCACCCTAAAACATCTGTAACTCTTTGGTCACCCATGTGACTTATTATGTGAGAAATTATACCTCAACATATATAATTTTCATTTATGTCTAATGAATATCCATTATACCCTATATTCCTATTATCTCAACCTCCCTCACAAATATCTCCCAATAGAGGATATCAATAAATTTTATATCTTCCATTAGTTATGCTGATTATGATGGCCTTACCCTATCTCCCCTATATATAATGTCACCATTGTGTCACCACCTATTTGCCTCTATATAGGTGATCCATCTATCAAGTCTACAATCTAAATAAGGGGTCTAACTTATTTTCCCTATCCACCATATTTTTCATATCCTCCCTATCCATCCTATCCATATCTTTCCTCCCCATCTTATCCATCTCCACCCTACCCATCCTAACCATCCCTACCTACCTAAATTACAATCCCCCCTCCTCTTTTCCTACCTCTTCCACATTGATTAGGATAGGGCACTCATAATGTCTATGATCCTTTGATGTAATTTCCCTAGGTAATATATGAGTGGTTAATATCTTAGGCCTTGGATACACCCACCATGCATCATACATAGTTTCTACTCTAGTATATAACACATCTCTCTACTCATCCCATAATACTCCTAGTAGAATCAACTACTCAACCCTAGCTACTCTCTAGTCCACTTATGTCCCCACTATGGTACCTCTCTAGCTAGTTTATAAAAACTATGTGGCCCTATTGAAATACCATGTTGTATATCAAATTGTCATCGCACCTATCAAGTTTTTATCACTCTATGATATACTCTCTCTCTCTCTCTCTAACTAATGATATAGCATTGTATGTGATAAGCTTAGGTAATATACATCCTCCACCTAGACAAATTGAATCCCCCAATATGGCCTTAAGGTAATATCTCTTGATTTTAAGTCATCAAAAGATTTTTTGTAGAAATCTAAGTCTCTTAAGTGTCTATATTATCCACTGGTAAATATCACCCACTCATAATATAATAGATCATCTATGGCTCTAGGAAACCATGTCCTTAATGGTTTTCCCATAGATATATGCTGCCACACCTATATATGTGATAATTTAGATAGCCTAATGCTCTTCCCACTCTTGTACACCACTAGACATGGATATTTGTAAAGATGGAACATCACACATAGACTCCATGTGAACACTATAACACTCTCGATCATATCTACAATCACATATACAAAGCCCATCTAAAAATTTAACCTATATTTTTGGGAAAAAATGTCATTGAAAATATCCATGAGAGTCAAGTGCAATTTATCTATCCAACCCCTTGAAATACATTTATCTATATCAAGCCCATATTTTCATAAGGGGATACCTATTGTGTCTATCAACTCCTACCATAAAACTCATGATTTCATATCACTCCACTCCACCATATGTACATGAAAAGGGATCCAAAAAATATTCCACATGTCTTCAATCATCATTATCATCTCACATGTAGGTATATGGAAGGTACTAATTTTAAAATGTTATCTCTTAGCCAATGGTGTCAACATTTCCCTATCTGCCCTAACTTTAGGCATCCTCACCACATAGTGTAGTCCCACATCCTCTAGAATCCCAAACTCTAGCTCATATAATTGTCTCACTATCATTAACATTATTTACTATCTCTCTCATGTAATAATAACTGGTGGATTATTCTACACACATCCAAAAAAATAGGCATGCTTAGTCATTTGGCTCATTTTCATTTTAAATTGAATAATTTTACACAAACACCATTTACACCTATGTAAACTCCATAAGTAAATTTTACCTCATAGTATCTACATCTTATATGTGTTTGTGTCCCCCATTTATTACCATAAATTTGAAATTCTCAAAGTCAAAAGTGACTTATTAGTGCCCCAAGCTCATCTAGATGCATGTACTCTCTCACCTACTTACTTTAGTGGCTATCTGAGGGTACATGGTCATTTTAGTAAAAATTATATGGCATAAATCAAAGCTCTAGGTTTTAAAGGCTTGGGGTGAAAATGAATATTTTCTCACCCCCACCTTTATTTATCTCCCATCCATAAAAATTTCAAAAAAATTCCACATTTTCACTATTTACACCCATTTTTCACTCTATGGGCTCAATTTTCACCTGTTTAATTTATTTTGTTATTATTTTAAACTAACCCTCATCAATTTTCACTATTTTTTGTATGATTTCAATTCTCTTATTCCTTTTAAGAACCCATTCATCTTATTTTTTCATTGCATGACCCATCGAGGGGGAATCACACCTTCATCATGTGCCACTAGGGGAACCTTTGTGTGCTTAGTTTTTTAGGCTTCTTAATTATATAAGAATTTGTTTCTTTTAAAAACAATTCCATATTCATCATATCACTTGGGGCATACTAGTTTTCCCATTTTTTGGCTCATGCATTCTTTGAAAATCTCTTAATAAACCATCATCTTATAATGCTCTTTCAAAGAGGGGAAACAATTTACATCTCATTTCCACCACCCTAATGTCATAACTATGCATCATCATCACTATCCACTATTTAGCATGTTAAACCCTAATTTTACCCTAAACCTAAATCACTAATCCAATTAACTCTTTAAATATGAATTTTCTCATCATGACCTTAATCACATTATCACACCAAATCATAACATTTATTTTTTTGACACATCCTTAATCAATGTGTCACTATTCAACATCTACCCCAATTAATTAATAGATTAATCCAATTTCATAATTAAACCTTGTCAATCCCATTAAATGTCAAATTTTGATTAATTTGATCAATGATATTAGTTACTTAATTGGTCCTAATCATAAAATCAATATAATGACAAATTCCATGATATATAAAATCAATAAATCTAAAATTCATCAAATCGTTCCTAATCCCCATGTCAATCACCCAAAATACAAGGTAATCGATAGATTTCAAGGTAATGGGTAAGAAGTGCAATCAAACCACATTTCATAAAAATAAATCCTTACACACTCAACTACCAACATTTAAACCTCAACTTCCCTCATTAAATGAGGAAGTTGATTCATTTAAAACCCTTGATCCTGGATTAAGATCAATAGTCCACATTCATCATGAAAATATAAAAATTGGTCTCATAACCCTTACTTTCATTAAGCCAAGAGAGCCTAGACACATTCTATTGATCCTAAGAGAAATTATCACTCATCAAGAAATCAAGCCATCCAAAATGGGACATGTTTTCATTTTGTTTGCACACAATTGACTTGAGCATCCACATCCCATTGTATATTTTATCACAATGACTCTAGGGAATAGAAATGAGGGTAAGACTCTTTGAGGGACATACTCACCTCACCCCTTTAGTAGTCTTATATATCTACTCTAGATGGCCCTAGAGAGAGTATTCAAGGACTATCAATTTAGGATGGAGGCTTCCTTCATGACTTTTAAGTGAAGGTATGCATGTTTTCTCTCCTTTGCTCATTATAGGTGCTTTGAATTTGTTATAATAAGAGTTCATTTGATTTTATTTGGATTTATAACTTGATTTTTTGATATTGCACTAAATATTACATATGCATATAAAGATATTTATTGTAGCATATAATTAGACACAAGAGAAGATAAGGAAAAAAATTAGCATGATTAAAACTTCAAAACCAAGGAATTTAAGGTAAAAGATAGAGTACAATTATATGATAGTAAATATAAACAATTCAAAAAATCAAAAATTAAATGGCTAGGGTTGTAAATGGTAGATCATATATTGACAATATGAGTAATCAAGATGAATACCTTTTTAATGATCCTATTGAAGGGATATGTGAATGGCACAAGGTTGGTGCCTACATAATGAGTTAATAACTTAAAACATAGAGAATTTTTTTGAAAAAATAAATAAAACTAAAAAATATTTAGTGAAAAAAATATATTAAAAATTAAAATTAAAATTAAAAAAGGAAAAAAAGGACATTATCAAATCAAAATTTTAAAAAGTCAAGATAATTTTGGTAAAAAATAAGAAAAAGACAATAATTTTAGAAAAAATAGAACAAAATATAAAAATTAATTCCAACCAATTTGTAAACTATCAAATGACAACTTGGTGAAGTGGAGTGAAAATTTTCAAAGGTGTTCCTCCCAGAAAGTGAAGTCAATGTTTGTTACCACCCATATCCATAGGGAGCATTTTTAAGAGTCTCATTTTAGGTTGCACACTCTGAATATTTTTAGTGATATATCCATTCAAATTTAGGGGAATCAACTACATGGAGGTAGAATGGATGGAGATGCAATTAAAAATAGATACAAAAGATTAGGATTTGAAGTACAATTTTTAAGTAGTGAAAAAAATTAATCTCAATACATGGAGTGAAGTTTCATTCTTTACCATCCATGACAATATAGTGAAAATATTGTTAAGCTAGACACATGGGGACACTTTTATCTAGACCAACCTTACTGCATCACTAAATAATCCATTCATGTGTTAAATTGGTTTTTTAACAATATATATGATGTGAAAAAGGGAAAAAAATGAAACATTAGTACAAAATAAAGGGAAATATTCATGGGACCATTTTCAACCAAATAAGCCTCTCCATTATCTAAATCAAGGACCTGATGGTGAAATATGCTAAAAATGTAGTGGCCTAAAAATTATATTATACTAACATATAAGATTTATCTACCATAAAGAGTATCAAGATACCATTAAATATGATAATAATAAAATAAAAATATGACATGTGCACTGCCTTTATTGAATAATATGGATAATATAGAATATGGTAAGCATGAAGTTTTCTATGGATCTCTCCTTATTGTGTTATTTTTGTAATTTACAAGAGATTTTATAGATAAAGAAGCATTATTAAACAAGGATCAAATAAAAATTAAAGGAGAGAAAGACATATATCACTTTAATATTATCATATATGGGGATTTTATAATTAATTGTATAAAGGAGTGGGGAATATAATAAATAATATGGTGGTTGGGATATATTTGATATTGCCTATGATAGTAAACAAATATAATGATGAAATTTTATTTATGATAGATACATATATATTTATGTCCATCCATTAGCTATTAAACTTCAAAATACTGACACTCCCATATGAGGCCATAGATGAGAAATTATAAAGTTAATTATATCTATTAGGGTGATTTCAATAGATAATAGGGCACCAATTCTACCTAAGTGGAGTGATGACACACTATGATAAGTATAACATAACATATTTTTGGAAATAGAGCATGGATATGGTGTTTCAAGTGTGGTCACACCTCAGCTATAAACACAATTAGGTAAAACAAGTGGCATGGTATATATTATCATTAATATAGATAACCCCATCCATATTTAAGAAGAGAAAGGGAAATAATCTATCTAGGATATTCCATAAATATAATATAATATCAATATTTTGATTTTGAGTATGTCTAGAGTGTAGGTGGTATCAAGGGAAGATACAAAAAGTTTAAAATTTTAAGATTATACCATAAAAAGTGCACTCTATCAAGATGAGATGGAAGAGAATAACATACCTTTATATTTATTAAGGATAAGGAAATGGAAAAATAACAAAGAGGGACACTATAAGGTAACATAAAGGATACACATGCATAAATAAACTTACCCACTACACTTTCCATTGATATGGTGGGAAAAAAACTTATATGAGTGATAACAAGAGACATAGGAGTCCCTTCCCATTAAAATCAAGGAGAAAAAATATAGGGAAAGAAATCATTGATAAATTGTGTAAAAATATGGGTTCATCCCCTACTATGAATGAGGGGGTTATTGACATACTCAAATATTGAGGCTTATAAGAGACAATCAGATATAGGAGGAGATATAATAACATATGAAGAATAATAATATAATATAGTATAATAGGTCATAGATTGAAATGCATTCATCCTATAATTTTAGAAATGTGGTGTAGTATGGTTTGGGAGCATCTATAAAGGGTAAATAAGGATGACAAGGCTAGAATCATCAAGTATATCTTAAAATATGTAGGGATAGCCTCATTTACACTTAATAATATTATAAATTTACCACCACCCTCACTAAAAAGTTGCATCATTGAGATATATGAGGAAAGGAGAAAAAACAAAGAGACTACTCAGATATTATAAGAAGAATCTCTTCATAGCATATTAAAAAAAATGTCCCTAGAAGATATGAATAAGTTGAGGAAGGTATAGTAGTAATAATTACACATGAATAAAATAACATTTATGTTGGAAAAAACACTATAACAACAATGATGATTAGAGGCCATAAAAATAAACAAATGGAGGTCACTCAATATATGATGGAATTATATTTAAAAAATAAAATATTTATAGGAGAAACTAATAAAATACTTAGATTTGGTCACTTTGATAGTATAACAAGTGTTGGAGAAAACAAAGTGGAGTAGGAAATGAAGGATAAGAAAAAAGTGGAGCATGGAAAACATATGGGTAGAGAGATATAAAAGGGAGAAGGAATAATACATAAATAAATAAAAATAAATAGAATAAAAATCAAAGTTAAAGTCTAAGAATATAAAAAACTAGTAAGAGGAATAATCCATGTTATAAATCAAATTTGCACCCTTTAGAAGGTATTTCAAGCCATAAATTTTTTATGTAACATGAAAACACCTCAGGATTTTGTGTACCCTATTAGAGAGGTGAATCTCTAAGTTAAAGGGCTACCTCCCCTTGATGAATCACTTAAGATCAAACACTAATCTACCAATTTCTAGGAAAAGGGAGAGAAACATACTCTAATGGAGGTGATGCACCAAATATACTTGACCACTACCAACTAGCTACAAATGCACTTCAAATAGGAGATTAATTTACACATGACACTACTCCAAATTTGCCTCTCTACATCATGTTTTCTCATGAAGGTTGTGAATAATGTTTGGGCTAGGAGGATTAGTCAAGAGATCATGAATTGACACCAATGAAAAGATAACTCACTTAACTATTCACACTCCATTTGGAAATTTTAAGAGACCTAAAAAAATGATTCCAAACTAAACATGAATTCTAAACAAGGATAAGCATGTTAAGGAAGCAATACTATCACTTAAAAAGATCAACTAATCAAGCATGCATATTGAAACTAGTCCATGGAAAAGGTAAAACCATATTAATCTCATTGATTAAAGGTTAAAAATGGGTATGGTTTCACCATACCTAGGTGGAGGATACCAACTTATCCTATTAAGGCTGAATATATAGAGAAAGTAAGAGAATAAGGAGAGAAGGGCATATGAGAGAGAGAGAGACAATTTTCCAAAAGGATTTACCAAAAGAATAAGGTATTAAAATAAACCATCAAGTCTTAAAAGACAAGTTGTACTCCTTTGAATATGATTTTCTACTCCAAGTGTCATAGAAGTTTTAAAACTTGCTTGACACCTTGCCTAGCTCTTCATAACTACCCCTTCTCTTGGTTTGTGAGAGGATAAATGGTAATTTTTTATGGTCAAGTCATATCGAACTAATCTCTTTCTCTTTTCTTGACACATTTAATTTTATCTCTTAATGTTTCCTTTGACACATCACTTCATTCTCTTTTTAGGTGTATTGAAGTCTCTTTGTCTTACAAGGCCAATCTTGATTACAAGTGTTAAAACTTGAGTTTGTCTTATCTAATGATTTATCTCTACATGGATGACCTATTTAAATATTATCATACTTGAAAAAACTCACTTGGAGTTAGAAAAATCTCCTTAATAACTAGTATATTTATATATTATCATACTTGAAACAACTCACTTGGAGTCATCAAACTCTCTTTAAGAACTCATTTTGCACCAAAGCCTCCAATTTGGACTCATTCTTTATATCCCTAAAAAATATGTAAACATCCTTATGTATAATAATGTATGGATTTTATTGAGAAAATAAGCACATATTTGAGGACATAGTATGGCTTTATAGTTCCACGCCAAATTTTAGGTCTTGAAATCTGAGTGGAAGTGTCCTTTTTATCTCATTCTCTCTCCTCAATTAGGCCTCCTTGCCTAAAAACTAAGTTTTGGCCTAGAAATATTTACACACATGTGAAGCTTCTAGTAATAATTTGATTAACTTTACCCATTAAAAAACCAACCTCCATATCAATTTTTAGCTCCTGAGACCCTATATGGATGGGTCAACCATGAAATGGTCAAAAACCCTAGTTTAGGTGCTTGAACAAGCATGGGAGATATTATGAGAGTTTGTCAAGAAATTTTTAGGATATGAGTCTTGGGAAAAAAAAATTTATTTCTTAAAAATCATCCTAAAAATCATGATGCTGAAGAGAAGTTTCTTAATGTGTTTTCTAGATCTATAGATATGTCTCTTAGCTTGTAAAACCATGAATTTCTCCATCTTGACCAAGTAACTAACTTGTAGGGCTTGTATATCATATTTATGGACTTGGAAAAGTGTGTATAAGGTTATATAACTTTTATCAAGTCATAATAGACATATACAATTGGTTTATAAACCAATCTATACCTTGCACCTTCATAAATTCCTTTATAGTTATGCATTCTACCATGTTTCATATAGTTATACCTACATTATTTCCAAATAGTAGAATGAAATGATGTTTAAGATAGTTATGAAGGTTATTTATGTCAATTTAAGGCCAAAAACATATATCTAGAGACATTATAAAGAATATCTATCTCATTTGGTCACTAGGAGGGTTTGACAAGGGTTTTAGGCCTATTTTATTCTTAGGGATTGTTCATAAAGAACATATCCCATTTATCTCTCTTAATACCATATAATGGAAGCATAGTGACCTATACATAACCTATAAATGACAGATTTACTCATTCTATTTCTCTTCTAAGATCCAATCAAAACTATGTCTCCTCGAGCTCTAAACTATGTGAAGGGAAGATTTCTGAGTGCTCAAACTTCTTATTGATAGTTCATACATTAAAAGACATTTAAGGATACAATGGTGCCACAATATTGGAGTGTGAGGATTTATTAAACACATCTAAAATTCATTTAATATAATTTATTTTTACATGTGATTTTATACATGAAGAATAAGGCTTCTCAAGCTCTAAACTTGTGTGAATGAGTCTAGGAAATGATTTAAACCTCAAAAGCTAGTTTGAAGTTTATTATTGATATAAGACACCTTTATAAATTCTAAATTACCATTAAAAATGTTTTTCAATGTTTATCCAAATATTTTGGCCCTAGATATGGTCTCATAACTTTCTCTAGGTCACCATTGGGTTTTAGAGTCATAATGGTCATCTTAGACCTAATGGGCATGTCTTGACAATCTGTTCTTACTCCAATAAGTCCAAAAGCTATATAATATCTTAACATAGAATATTTCACCTTTTTGATGCTTCTAATTCATCAAAACACTTCAAACCCAACAAACTTATCACTTATTCATATTCAAGCCTGTAGATGACAACTTATTCTTATTGGTTATAGGCATCACTGTTTACTTAGATGCAAGGCCAATTAGGTGTAGCTTTTTCAAACATGTCTAGATTATAGTGGTGATATTAAGGTCTTACACCTTACTTAAATTATCCTTAACCTATGTGACTTTATTCAAGACCTCTCAACTTAAAAAAAAATTCCTTCTCTCTGATGTCTATTGAGTAAATGGTTGTATGTGGTCATTTAAGGAGAGTTTGAACATGGATATTGAGTTCATTTAAGGATCACAATGGAAATTAGAGAATAGTAAAGATAATAATTAGATTATTGGAGAACCTTGTCTAAATTTAAAATATAGAGAAACATTTTTAACACATTTGAATGCATATGAACCCTATAAAAACCATGAAATAATGAAGAAACACTGATAGTCACTTGTACACTATGTAAAAGAGTATCTTTCTTGCTTTCCCAGTACATATATGTGTTATATGGTGATTATGGATGCTGTAGGATGGTTATGTGGAACTCTGAGGAGATTATAAAATGTTCACCATGCCTCCATCAATTTAAAACTATATCTATGCCACCCAAAACTGAGATAGTGGGGTTTTAAGCCTAAAAAATTCACCCTATCTCCTTAGAAATTGTTCATAAAGCTAATGATCTTAATCAAATAACCAATTACATTAACTAAGATTCCATAGGGGTCCCCAAATCTGGTCACAATATTAGCCTCCAAGTCTAGTTATATGGCTTGTACCATTCAGTTGAAAATGGTCTTCATGATCTTATGAAGAGATAGATGGGAGACAGAGAATATTCTAAAATTTTAAGACTTGAAACTTATTTCCATGCATGATTATGACCTGTAGAATCTGAAAGGGCATTGATAAAATATTTTCACCTAAAAATGAGTTCAAAAAGTCCATACAATTACTAAAAATCCTCTCTAAAGAATTGAAATTCAAGATTCTAACTTCTATCTGACATCCTGACATGTATGGAATTTGGATAATTGATCCAAGATTCTGAGAAAGTTTATTTTACGTATTATTAGAATTTAAAATATTTTACATACATGAAAGTTAGCAAAAATCATCTTTTTCCTCATAAAACACTACCTTAAAGTCAATAAGAGAACCTTAACTTCTCCAAAACATCATGAAATGATTATATAAGTTAATTAAGGCATGAAATGACCTCAAAGGATACCTAAGGACCTATTAAAAATCTTGTAAAAATCTCATCACTCCATGACATGGCTAGACCACTACAAGACCATAACAAGGCCTTAGTTTAATTTCTCCAAATAAACCTTAAACAATACTGATAAGATTTTGAAAAGGCTATTTTAAGACATCTTAAAGAATGACAAAGTTATGAATAGGGATAATATGACATGAAAAGAAAATTTTCACCTATAGGGGTTGAAATTTTGACCTTGGGGGCCAAAATTTGTTAACAAATTGGAAATTCATAGGGGTAGCATGCCTACTTTGATAAATAGACTAGTAGCCTTGTCCTTTCATTGGGAAATGGAGTCATTTAAACTTGGTTTTAGACCTAATCAAACCATGATAAGATCATTTGATTTGACCTCTAAACACATAAAATGAAGATAACACACACATGTGCTAGCAAAACACTTGAGGAACACAATAAAATAAAGCAAACTATTATGTACAAACTAACTTGGCAAGATTGATATTCCTAGATCATAATGGAAGATTTTGATATCATCCTCTTCATGTGATGAGTAAGGATGTGAAACAAGTGGACTCTTAGACCTCTTCTTGGTTGAGCTCAACTGATTCTTGGTTACCAATCATCATGGTAATTCTTCAAGTGAATCATCAACATCAAACATGTTCCCTATGAATAAAAATTCATCTTGATCTTCAACCTTTACCTCATGTTGATGATTTATGATAGGAAAGCTATCCAATGTGACTACAACTACAAATTCAATTTTTGATTACTCTTTAGGATCATGCTTGTCAATGTATGCACTTTGATCAACTTCTTCTTGAGAATGTTTACTTGAAGGTACAAGTTGGTCATCCAAACTCAAGTAGAAGTTTTCAAGTTCTTCCCAAAAGGCAACCTCCTCTTGGTCACTTGAAAGGATGTCAATTTGGATCCCATTTTTTTCATTCTCTTTCAAGGTAGTAGGCTCACCAAATGCTTCAATTGGAACATGTTTTAGCTGAGTTTTTAATTCTTTAATATCTTCTACTTTCTCATAATTATCGACATGGCTAGTAACCAACGTGTTTTCATGAGAACTTACAACATACTTGGCTGAAAATTCATTCACAACCACCACCATGTCATCATCAATTACTTCAAGATGCACTTCATGCTCCATCCTATTAGTTTCCTTATCTTGCCCTTCAAGATATCCACTACTAGTGAACACTTTAATCTCTCCCATGAAGTCATGGTATAACTACTACCATGAACTCTCTTCATCTTGCTTGTCAAGGACTGCCACCACTTTTTCATGTTTGCTTGGATTTACAACCTCATGAATATCTTCTTGAAGGCTGCTCTTTGATGGTTCTATTAAACTTATCTCCTCAATTATTTGTTACCACACAATATGGGATCATCATATTTAATGAATAAAGGCAATTCAAATCAAATATCTCTTCATCACCTCTTTCTTGATGTTATTTTACAGTTGCAACCTCATCTTCTACCCTCAAAACATAAGTTCTTATTGGTAAAAGGAGAGGGTGGGAGGGAAAGAGGACTATTTTTTATGCTTGAAACTTGAAAATGTATCCTTACAACAAATTTTTTTAGATTTAGGCCTATTAGAAGGTTATTGGAGAGAGGGAAATGGATTCATTGGCCTAACATATAACATTTTCTCTCTTTCTTAGTCTTTGGTAGGCATAGGAGAATATTCATTCACAATAGTTGACATATTGTAACCAAGAGTCATTATCCAATAAGGATTCCAATATGGAGTGATCTTGGATTATTGAGGAAGGGTAGGTGTGGCTTGAGGAAGACTTTGAATCAAAGGAGGTGGTATAGGGATAAGAGATGATGATTGAGCTTGCTTAGGTTGGATATTTTGTTTTTACCATCTCACTAGCCTACTCTCCATGAACTAAATTATGTCCCTTATCTTTATCCTTTCACTTATTAGGAAATATTGATTTTATTTTTCAAATAATACCCACTCCCCTATTGAAAAGTGTAAGGAGTATTCAAAATTTTGATGGAGGTTGATAGGAATAAGGTGACCAATCTCAACTCTTCTATCCATATTCCTCATCACTATTTCATTCTTTTACATTTTTATAATCAGTTGATTATCTTGTTCTCTTCTAGCTTGAATTTACCTAGCTTTATACTCTTCCTCAAAATTTAACTCTTGATGATAGACAAATTTATTATATTAAAACTCTTATTATTGATTATATTATTACCTCATACTATAATTCTCTTCCATTTACATCTCAAAGTCAAGAATTATATTTCTATCACTTTGTTCAGGTTAATTATGAAGACAATGATCTTTACAAGGATAATTTAAAGTATGCATAGGAGAAAGGGGGAGAATAAATGCTAAGACAAGGCTAATATATAGTTGAAGGGATACTTGATGATAAGCCATGAACATGATCAGTCTAATATGAAGAAATTTCAAGTGTGGAATATGCATCTTCATAAAATGAAGATTGATAATACAAACCAATTTATGATTTTTTGGGAACTTAGACTATTTATGCCAGTTGTAGTTCATTCAGAGTCACCATTGATGTCTATTGAATACCTCTAAAGGTAGATATGTTGAAGAAAAACACCAAAAATCCTTCAACCTCCTTAGACCTTAGTCCCACCAGGCATGCCAAAACTATTATCAATCAAATTTTCAGCCTTTGAAAGGTAGTTCAAGCCTTATAAATTTGATGTAACATGGAAACACCTCATGGTTTTGGGTACCCTATTAGATAGGTGAATATCTAGGTTAAAAGGCTAGCTCCCCTTGATGAATTACTTAGGCTCAAACACTAATATACCACTTATTAGGAAAAATGAGAGAAACCTAATCTAATGGAGGTGGTGTACCAAATATACCTGACCAATACTAACTAGTTACAAATGCACTTCAAACATGAGACTAATCTACACATGACATTACTCCAAATCTGCCTCTCTGCATTAATGTTTTTCATGAAGGTTGTGAATAATGTTTAGGCTAGGAGGACTAGTCAAGAGGTCATGAATTGAAACTAATGAAAATAAAACTCACTCAAACTTTCACACTTCAAGAGACCTATAAAAAGGATTCCAAACTAAACATGAATTCTAAACAAGGAAAAGCATGCCAAGGAAGCAAAACTATCACTTAACAAGATCAAATAATCAATTATGCATATTGAAACTAGTCCATGGATAAGGTAACAATATATTATTCTTATTTATCAAATGCTACAAATGGGCAGGGATTTACCATACCCAAGTGGAGGATACCAAGTTAGCCTATTAAGGCTAAATATATTGAGAAAGTAAGATGAGAGAGAGAGAGAGAGAGAGAGAGAGAGAGAGAGAGAGAGAGAGAGATACAACAAGAAGAAGGTATGAAATTACTCCATAAAGTATTAAAAGACAAGTGTTACTCATATTAAGATGCTTTTCTTATCCAAGTCGTGTGTAATTTTCCAAACTTTTCTTAACATCTTGCCTAGCTCTTCAAAACTACCCCTTCTCTTAGCTTGTCTCTTGCTAGGTGTCTTGAAGTCTCTTTGTCTCACTAGGTCAATCTTACTTACAATTGTAAAAAATTGATTGTGTATTTTCCAATGCTTTATCTCTCCATTTATGGTCTATTTACATCATATAAAACCTTCAACAACTCACTTTGAGTCATAATTCTACTTAAGAATTCATTTTGCACCAAAACCTCCAATTTGGACTCATTCCTTATAGCCTTGAAAATATGTAAACCTCCTTATGTATAATAAAGTATGGATTTTATTGAGAAAATGAGCACATATTTGAGGATCCAATATGACTTTACATCTCTATGCCAAATTTTAGGTCTTGAATCTAAGTGGAAGTGTCCTTCTTATCCCATTCTCTCTCTTCGATTAGGCCTCCTTGCTTAGAAACTAAGTTTTGGCCTAAAAACACTACCAAAAATGTAAAAATTATAGGAATTATTTTATTTACTTTACCCATTCTAAAACCAATCTCCATGTCAATTTTTAGCTCTTGAGACCTTGTACGGATGGGTCAACCATGAAATGGTAAACAACCCTAGTCTAGGTGTTGGAATAGGCATGGGAGATAGTCTAAGAGTTTGGAAAGAATTTTTTAGGACGTGAGGATTATAAATAGATTTTTTAGGTATGTAACATCATCCTACAACTCATCATTCTTAAGAAAGGTCTCTTAAGGTGTCTTCTAGATCAATAGATAGGTCTCTTAGCTTGCAAAACCATGCATTTCTCCATCTTGACCAAGTAACAAACTTGTAGGGCTTATATATCATATTGAGTGATTTGGATAAGTGTTTATAAGGTTTTAAAACCTATTTAAATTCATAATATACCTATATAATTGGATTAAAAACCAATCTATACCCTGCACCTTCATAAATTCCTTTACATGTGTGTATTATGCCCTATTCTATAGAATTGTACCTCAATACCCTCCAACCAGTACCATGAAATTATGTTTAAGAGAGTTATGAATGTTATTCAAGTCACTTATAGGGAAAAAAAATCCATCTATAGATATTATAATGCATACCTATCTCATTTAGTCACTAGGAGGCTTTAGCAAGGGTTTTAGGCATGTTTTATTCTTAGGGATTATTCATAAATAATAAGTCCCATTTCTCTCTTTTAATAAAATATAATGGAATAATAGTTACCTATACATCACCTCCAAATTATAAATGGCCTCATGCTACTGATATTATAAGATACAATCAAAACTATGTCTTTTTTGAGATCTAAACTATGTGAAGGGAAAATTTCTGAGAGCTCAAACTTCTTATTGATATTCATACAGTACATGAAATTTAAGGAGCCATTAGTTAAAAAATATGGGAGTATGATTAATGATTAAACAAATATAAAATTAATTTTCTATCATGCATTTTCACATGTGAGTTAATACGTGAAGAATAAGGATTCTCAAGCTCTAAATTTGTGTGAATGAGTCTAGGAAATGATTTAAGCCTCAAAATATAGTTTGAAGTTTTCTCTTGGTTTAAGACACCTTTCCAAAGTTTTATTTACCTTTTAACATGTCTTATAATGTTTCTCTAAATATTTTGGTCCTGGCTATGGTCTCAGAACTTACTCTAGGTCACCATTGGGGTTTAGAATCATAATGGTCATCTTATCCCTAATGGGATTATCTTGACAATCTCTTCCCACTCCAATAAGTATAAAACATGTATAATATCTTAAAAAATACTCTTTCACATTTTTGAGGATTTTAATTCATCAAAACACTTCAAACCCAACAAACTTATCACTTATTCATATTCAGGCCTGTAGATGACAATTTATTCTTATTACCTATAGGCATCACTATTTACTCAGCTGCAAGGCCAATTAGGTGTAGCTTTCTAAAAATTTTCTAGATTATAGTGGTATTATTAAGGTATTCCACCTTAATTATATTATCCTTAACCTCTGTTAATTATTTAAAACCTCTCAACTTCAAAATAAAATCCTTCTCTTTCATGTCTATTAAGAACATCGTTGTAGGTGATCATTTGAGGAGAGTTTAAACATGGATCATAAAATTAGTCTTATTAACTAGGATCTAGGAATTTTGTAGGTAAATTCATGGGAGGTTATCTTCACCAGGTAATACAACCTACATTGGCCTTTCCTTATCACTTTACAAACCTCTACCTTTTGTCATCATACACATTCCTGTGTATGAATATTAAGGTCGTATGCTTAATTTTATTGACCTTCATTTCACTCCAAATGGTTTAAGTGTGAATTGGTATTTTTTTAATCTCTAATTCTTGAATTAAATTCATGTTTTAATACAAAACCTCTTCTCTTCATAATAATCATCTCATTTCCCAAAAGATGACCTATAGGTCTGTCTTTTACTTACATAGGCTACCAAGGATAACTTCCTATGTTTTAAAACTTAGAGATTATATAAAATATTATAAATTACCATACCACATAATTTAATAACTTTAGGACCTTTTTAATGATTATTATACCATCCTCAAATTGTTCACATTCACCTGTATGGACTATGCATATAATCAATTTATAGGCAAGGTTTGTGTATGAGAATTAGAGCCTCTTCATTCACTCATGCTTCTCTATGATGAAACAAAGTCTATAAAGGTCATACAAGTTCTTATTCATCCATGTCACATGTGACTATTTCTAAATAACTTCTAAACATGAAACCTATGCCATGAAAATTCACTTACAGGTCTGCACACCTATGGGTGAATTAAGTTTATCCAAGCCCTGATTGGAGATTACTTTTGTGAGATTTATTTTGACCTTTTACAAATTATTAGATCATTATTAATTTTTTATTTTTCATATCAATACCCTAAAACAAACTTGGCAAGGTAAAAACAAGACCTTTCAACCACCGTTACACATGCAGTCTAATATGCATAGTCTTCAAGCTAGGAGAAAAATGACACTTGGATACTAGTATGGATAGTATATAGATTATTGGAGAAAATTAGAAGGTAAAACATGGAGAAACATTTTAAAGACATTTTAATGCATATGAATCTTTTGGAAACCTTGAAACAAAGAAGAAACATTGGTAGTCACTTACACTCTATGTAAAAGAGTAACTTTCTTGCTTGACCAGTACATATATGTGTTATATGGTGATGAAGGATGATGTAGGAGGGTTTTTTGGACCTTTTAGGATCATCTAAAATTTTCACCTTGACTCCATTAATTTAAAACTAC
Organism: Torreya grandis; assembly: GCA_037957365.1. NCBI lineage: Eukaryota > Viridiplantae > Streptophyta > Pinopsida > Cupressales > Taxaceae > Torreya > Torreya grandis. Next base: position 5,613,818 of record JARHVA010000290.1, on the reverse strand, counting down.
AACTATACTACCCAAAATTAAAACACAAGGAGTTTGAGCCTAAAAAAATCACCCTATCTCCTTAATGATTATTCATAAATATAAGGATCTCAATCAAACAAACAATGACACTATTTGAGATTCCATATGGGTCCCTAACTTTGGTCAAAATCTTAGCCTCCAACTCTACTTATATAGCCTATACCATTCACTTGAAAATGGCCTTTATGAGCTTGTGAAGAGAGTGATGGGAAAGTGAAAGATTATTCTAAAAATTTGAGACTTGAAATTTCTTTACACACATGATTCTGACCCATAAGAGCTGAAAGGACACTGATAAACTATTTTCACCTGAAAGTGAGTTCAAGAAGTCTATACAAGTGCCAAAAATCCCCTCTAAAGCATTGAAATTTAAGATTTTGACTTCTATATAATATCTTGACATTTAGGGAAGTTTTATAACTGATCCAAAGTCCTTGGAAAGTGTCTTTTATGGATTATTAGAATTTTAAATCTTTATCATATATGAAAATTAGCAAAAGTCATCCTTTTCTTCATAAAATACTACATTAAAGTCCACAAAAGAATCTTAACTTCTCCAAAACATAAATAAATGCTTGTATAAGTTAATTAAGGCATGAGATGACCTCTAAGGACACCTAAGGACTTATGACACCTCTGGGAAAAATATCATCACTCCATGACATGGCTAGACCACTACAAGACCATAACAAGACGTTACCTTAATATCTCCAAATTAGCCTTAAAAAATGCTAATAAGGGTTTTAAAAGGATATTTTAAGACCTCATAAAGCATGAAAAATCTATTAATAGGGATGAAAATACATGACAAGAAAGGTTTCACTTATAATGTTTGAACTTTTGACCTTGGGGTCAAAATTGGTCAATACCGCAAAATGAAGGCTGTGAAGGATAAGTTGGTTGAGGAAGAGTGCTAGATAAAGGCACAAGTGGGTGAAACTACTAGGAAGGATGAGGAATAATATTCTAATTTTTTCAATAGTATTAAACTATTATAAATACTGAAGATGAAATAAAAATACACGTATAACATGTTGAAACATCAATATTGACAAAAAAGGACTAGAAAAATAAAGAACCGATGAATTTTTTTATAGCACAAGAAATTATAGGTGGGACAAGAGTAGAAATACAACCACCATTAGGTCCATTAGGGATGGTGGTAATAGCACCACCTACCTCATACTTACCATTGAATTCTCTATTGAAGATCAAAGTCAATATTGTAAAAAAACACTAATAAGTTATAAACATAGGTATCACCCTAGAGGTTTTTTAATAGGAACTATTGAGTTATGTTCCTATTATTATTTTTAGTAATTAATGTTGTCATTTATATAAAATGTAATTAATTGAAATTTATTTCCCAAATTTTATCTTGATAATATGCATGGTAAGTGATCATGATGGCTTAAGCATGGTCTAGTAGGTCTTTGAGTTCTGCATAAAGTCTTGGCACAATGTTGTGATGTGACAAGATTATGAGTAGTGTTGTTTTGTATTAATATGAGAGATCATCAGAAATAGAGTGTTTATTTTTCTTGTTTACCAAGTTCATAATAAGCAAGTCTTTATGGACAAGGTGTATTATAAAGCCTAGTCTTGTCTTGGTGAAGGCATGAATAGTGAAGCTTGGTAGCATAGTGAGGTGAGTAGACTAAGGCTTGTGAGAAGATGTGTGGAATGGTATAAGATTTTTTGGAATGAGAGTTAGTAATAGAGTGAATCTACATTGGCAAGAAATTATTCAAGGCTTCATGAAGTTTAGAGAGAGAATTTGAAGACAACTAACATCTTTTGTCTTCTTGTCTTGTGTGGTCAAGAAGATTATATTAGAATTGGCAAAAGACCTATATGGTTTGATAATTATTGGTCAAATGAGAATGATATGATATGTTTTTAATATTTTATTAGATTTTTATAAATTATTTTTGAGATATAAAAAGAGTCTTTAAGGTCTCAAAGTCGTATGGTGCCTAGTAGGTTTGTTTGATAGACTAGTTCTTGAGCATGGATATGGATTATAAAGGCATGATGATGATGATATGGTTGTGTATGAGATTAAATTTGTGAAATTTAGTGTTATATAATGTGATAAATGTGTTTATTTATTCACATGACTCTTAGAGTGAGCCAAAGAGGTAATTTATTCTTTATTAGTCTTCTCATGGACTTAGTCTTAAGACCCTATATGGTAGAATGAGGTATCATGATCAGGTTTTGAGGCTTGTGAGCCCTTGTGATCATTTTTTTAGGTTTTAAATGTTTTTTCAAGTGTTTTGGTGAATTTTTAGGTCTTGAGTTGAAGAATAAAGCATAAAAAGTGGATTTAAGGTCTCTTGAGTGTTAGAATGAGGTGTTGTAGACTTGAGAAGGGTTTTCTCATATTTTTTGGCATCTGTGTCTATTGAATGGGAAGATGAGTTATTATTGATATATGTAAAATGGTATTATAAATTATTCATAATAATTATAATTTTTTTAGGGGTAGAGCTTTATGAACAAATGTTAAGAATGGAAACTAGTCTAAAACCCTCCTAAAACCCTTGTAGTGACCCGATATGGAAGATCTTGATGAAAATGGATTATAATGGTTTTTAAAGATTATTTTTATGATTTTATCTTATATTAAACTCTCTCAATCACCTCCATTTAGCATTGGTTAGAGAGAGGATAGAGAAAATGATTAGTTACAAACATATTTGTAAAGAAGTCTATGTAGTTCTCAAAAATTGCATTGACCAGAAGAAGTGAATGGATGGAGGGAGAAGTTAAATAATCATATTTTATTCCCATATTGTTTTTTTTTAAAATTTATATACTTAAAACATTATAAATTTGTCATGAAAGTTGGCCTATCACTAAAAAGGGCTAGTTATGAAGATAGTGAGAAAAACAAACAGAAGTGGGAATGAGATTAGGGATGTGTTGCAATGGATTAGGTAAGAATACAATTTCATAGGGTTTTTATTAAAATTATGTAACACATATAATTATTATATATAATATTTAGATATTATTATATATAAGTAGAAAGGTGCTCTCAAACTGACCTATCTAACACAATGAGGTCTATATAGAGTAAAGACATGAGATTGGTTTGTAAGACCAATGTTACTATTTGAGACTAAAATATATTTATTTTAAGTTTATATAAGGATGTTTTAGGATAATATAAATACAATTTAATTTCATTAAATTTAATCTATAGGTGTTCTAAGTCATTATTTCCATGTTTGTGTTTTGGAACATTCATGCAGTTCTGGGTATGCAATATGGAGTGATGAGTCTGAGACATTATATCATGAGTTAATGTTTATATTACACATTTTTTATGTTTATATATATATATATATGACATATAAATTATTTATATAAAGTTGATATTTAGTAAAATAAGTTGAAATATGGAAGCCAAAATGGCTTGTCTAGTTATGTAAGGATTGCGAGAGAAAAGGTCAATAGATTGGTCTGTAAGACCAATAGTTTCCACTATAAAATTTGAGATATCTAATGGAATATATTTTATAGGTAAAATAATAAATATTTATTGTGATAATATTTCCTATAATTTTCCCTATATTATTTTAAAACAACATTCATTAGGACTAGTTTCTAAGGTGTTTTGACAGACTTGAGTAAGTCGAGTGAAGATTTATTCCTAAGCCATTATATCGTAATAAGAGATATAAAAATCATGTATTTATGTTAAATTTATGAAATTTTATCTTATAAATTCATATATAGGGTTTTAAATTTCATATACTAATGTTTGAGGTCAAATTACTAATGATTGGGTTTTAGGCAAATTGTCAATTCTAAGTGAGATTTTTGAAGAGGTGTTTTTGAGTCTTTGTAGTCTAAGTGATGGAGTGTAATGAGTTTTTTTATGACCCTAATGTCATGGATTTTCCATCAATATGTGTATTTTTCCTATAATGTGTTTCTTTAGTTTTTTTGAGCTTCATCTTTGAAGATAGTGTTTTTGGGGTAATTAGGCCTAATATGTCTTTAAGGCCTAATGGTGATTTCAAGGTGTGAGCATAGGATTTGTGATTTATTGAGAATAGAGTAGGTAATTTGAGGTTTATATTTAAGTGTTTGAATTTTTTTAGTTCATTGGTGAGGGCCATCTAGGCCATGAGGTTCAAGCTATTCTATGGAGAGGATAGACCTAATGCATTAGGTCTCTATTAGGCCTAAAAGAATAATGAGGTCTAAATGTGTTTGACCGACCTAAAATTGATATAAATTTGATTAATTCCTATGTTTAATGTGTTAATACTTATATTTTATGATTTATATAAATTAATAAAGTGCTTTGGCTAACCAAGAGAGTATGTGAGCAAGTGACTTGTATTTATACAAGGCCTAATAGGCCTAATTAGGTGTGTAGTAGAGAAGACACCTTTGAGAAAATAAGAGGTAAGATTGTGAAGAATAAGGAGGTATTAATGACCATAAGAATATTATTAACATATAACAAAGCTTCTTTATGTGGATATCAAGGTTAGCTAACCTAATAAGTATAATAAGAAGCATATTGAGCGAAGAAGCCGAAGAGGCAGGTTTGAGAAAGATATGTGTGAAGATAAGAAGTTGATCATCATATATTATGTGAGAAAGATATGTTTATTAATGTTATAAAAATTTATAGGTAAGTGAGTTGGTTATGAGTCACCTAGGGGGTTGGTGCCTCCTTGAAAGTTGGTGCTTACTAAATACTAGTTGAGTGGGTACTTGACTAGGTAGGGGTTAGTGCTCCTTGTGGAGTTGGTGATTGAATAAATTTAGATATTGTCATTATATTAATGTAATAAATTTGAAATTTTTATTGGGTTTTATTTCCCTTGAGGGTTTCCCACATATATGATGTGTTTTGTGCTTCATGATCTTGCGTATGTTTATTTATACATTGGTTGATCTATGTGTTTGAATGAATGCTTCATAAATAATAAGTGGAATTAAATGTATGTGTAGAGAAAAAATTTACTCTGCATTCCATTCTATTTTTTAGTCGCATGCTACAAATTTTTGTCTTTGCATACTTTGGTCTAAAATGGTAGAGTTTTGAAACAGAACATTGGCTCTATTTTCCTTTTGATTCATTTTTTGTCTAAGTGTTGAAATCAAGCGGACACTGACAAGTGTCATTATCCAAGGCATCCTTCTTAGTAGAAACTACCAAGTGTCATCATCTGAGGAACCTTTTATATTTTCTATGAGTTGGTTGAAATGTGCACGTATCTCATAGAAACTCAGTGGAACGTGCCAATTGTCAACATCCACGGTTTCATAGTGGCACCCACATTTCATCTCTTTTTAGTGAAAGGTTTTAACAAGAAAAACATTAGGACTCAGTGGAAAGCACCAAGTGGCAGTCACAGAAGGTCTTAGTTTTGATTTTCTAAAAGCAATAGAAGCTATCACATACTCCAACAAAAGAAATCGGAAGCCACCACCTGTCATGATCTGAATTATCTTCAATTTTGCTTCACTAATATAGAAAAGACCATGGTGGGTCCCAAGTTGTGTGTCTGAAGCAAGTGGAAGCCACCAGGTGTCACTGTCTATGTAAATGAGAAATGAGACTCATTTGTTTCTGTGGTAAAAATAGAGTAAAGTGGAGAATGCCACATATCATCTTCTGCAGGTTTCTAAAAGGGTAGCTAAAAGAAGTGGAGACCACCACGTAATTCCAGATAAGTAAAGCGGAGATTGCCACGTATCTTTAATGAAGCAACAGAGATCGACACCTATCCTTGTGTCCATTTTAAAGTTACTCAGGTAAGAAATGTTGTGGGTCTTATTTTCTTTTAAGCTATTGAAGTTTCAAGGAAGTGGATTGTGACAAGTGTCAAAGGTAAAACACTCCTGAGTGAAGACACAAAATAGTATAAGTTATGCAAAAAGTGCCACGTGTCTTCGATAGTTGTTGCAAAACATGACAAGTGTCATCCTCTGATGTCTCCTAAGTAACAAGAAGATTTTCAAAGAATTGGCTAAGTGTTAATATAACATTTAAGAGAAGGGAGTGTCCCACAATATGTCTAAAACAATGAACTGCTAGAAGATGAAGCGTTTCAAAAACTATAAAATATCTTCTATTAGACACTGCCATTTGGGTTAGATTGCAGTTGGGCCATTAGATTGGGAACAAGCAGACAATCTGAGGTGAATCCAAGGCTATAAATAAGGGTGCAGAGATCACCAGAAGGATCATCATCAATTATCAGAGAGAATTTTTGAGAGAAATTATTGTAAAGAGTCTAGACTTTATAGAGCTATGACTAAGTAATATCATTTGCTTTTGTCTCATTTTCTTGAGTTGAAAGGTTTATAAATTGTACATGTTTATGCACCTCTTATATGACTAGAAAATTCAAATAAGAAGATTGAACCCTATGCCTTTGTTGATATTTTCTGTGTCATTTGTAAAAGTATTCTAGGCTATAGAATTTCTAGAGTTGTGATTAGGAATGTCATTTGCTTTTGTCTCATTTTCTTGAGTTGAAAAGTTTATATAACTGTACGTGTTTATGTGCCTCTTATATGACTGGAAAGTTCAAATAAGAAGATTGAACCCTATGCATTTATTGACATTTTTTGTATCACAACAAAAGTGGTCTATGCTGTGAGCCTCTGTTTCTATTGTTTCCATCTTTTACATTGAGCATGTACTTGTTTGCTCTTAAATGTAAATGAATCCTACATATAGTCACACTGTGCTCAGGATTAAGGTTGAATTACATTCAGGCACATCACCATATATTAGATTTCCTTTCTTGCATTGTGTTTTTGATTTAAATTCCTATCCCTTTTCCCAGTATTTACTCAATTTAAAGAAGGACCAGCTTCTCTAAAATTTGGAGGTTGTTTCAAGATGCAAGTCCCATATCTTGAAACTTCCCATTGTTGGTGTTTATTAAAAAGTGCAATTTTAAATCATCAACAATTTTTGGCACGCCCAGTGGGACCAATCTTGAATTTTCTTTCAAGATCATATAAACCAAAGAGCTACGAGGAGTCATAGTTGTGGACCAGTAACCAAATCATAATCTGCTATAAATCCAGGTATTCTTTTGTCACCTTTGGAAACAAGTCTAAGAAGAAGAGTCAACCAGTTTGTACCAATACCAAGAGCAAATATGGGAGCCCTTATACCCCCAAGAAATTATGCAAGCTGGAACACTGGTAGTCCCTTAGTCCTCCCAATACCACCAACCATTTGGGACCCTATCCCAATGAATGCCTTAAAATCTCTACCCAAATTCAGTGGGCAAGACTTTAAAACACCTGAGGAACATCTTTAGGATGTATTAGATGTCTGTGCTATACATGTTGTCACACAACAAAATGTGGCCATAAGATTAGTAGCAACTTCTTTTAAAGGGAAAGCTTTAGAATGGTACAGGTCCCTGACCCCAAATACCATTTCTACATGGGATCAGCTCGGGGATCTTTTCTCTGAAAGATTCGTAGAGAAGGGCGATAAGTCTTCTTTATTACAACAATTAATTACCATTCAAAGGGGACCACAAGAAGCCATGACTGACTTCAATTCTAGATTTCAAAAGACTTGGGACAAAATCACTGTTACAGCTAGACCATTACCAGGTATGGCCATAGTGTTTTATCTTAAGGCTTTGAATTTAGATATATCTGTTATGATTCAGTCACTTGGAGGACACACTTTGCCTGAGGCTTATGACTATGCGGTTAGAGCTGAGAATAATTTGATAGATGTTGGAAAATTACCTCCAAGGCCTCCCATGCCCATGTTTCCAAAAATTTCCTTGCCATTACCTCAAGAAGCCCCTAAATCTATAGCCCTACCTGTGTCTATGCACACTTATCCTCAACCATCTGCTAAAGAAATTGTCCCCACTCAGTCATCTGAGCTAGATGATATTAAGAATATGCTAAGGACATTTTCTACTGAGTTGATCAATATAAAAAGATAGAAAAATACTTTCCCTAAGCCTCCATATCAAGGCTATCAAGGAAATAGATTTTCATCTCAACCAAACCAATACCAGGGTCCTCCAAGACAAACTAACCATCAGCCAACAAATCAATTAGTTGCAGTCCCTAGACCTTCACAGACTATTCCTCCCAATTCAAATAGGGAGATTATTCTAGGGAAAAATAACTATGTGGATAATACTAATGCCTGGTGTTTCCCTTGCAATAATGCTCATACACTAGGATATTGTCCTATGGGTAATCTACAACAAAATGAGGCAGAGCAAAGAAGAATGGATGGTCAATTTACAAGTTCCAGTGACAATCAAGCCTACTAGTCTCCTGGTATGCAGAATTCAGTCCTAGTGGCTCAGATGCAAGGGATGTCCTTACAACAAGAGGAAGAAATAGCCCCAAAACATGCTTTGTTCTCATGGGTTGAAGATGAAGAATCAATTTTCTTGAACAAAACATCTACCTCCAAAAACTAGTGGTGCAATCTAATTATTACACCAGATTGAAGAGAAGGATGGTGGAATAACCTGAGGTTATAAATAGTCAAGTCATGGAGAATCCTCCATTTCAAGGACAAAGAAACATAGTTGTCAGACAATAAGTGCCTCATCTAGTGTAAAATCAAGGGACTCTTGCCCAAATTTAGGAAAAAAGAAGATATCCTTATTTTCAAAGAGCTCAGGCTTTGGGACCAATAAATGTGGTGGATTAATTAAAGAAAACTCTAGCACAAGTATCAATATAGGTTATATTGGCTATTCCTAAATATAATACACTACTACAAGAAGCTCTACAAGGTCAAGTAGTGCCTAAGGGTACTTTTATCAAAGAAAAATTTGCTGAAAAAGAAAAGCTCAAAGATACAGTTCATCTACAGATAACAACCCTAGTGAATAATACAATAGAGGTAACCAAATCTAAACTAGATACCTTCTATTTAACTTTGATAGTGGGTAAGAAACTGCTGCATAATGCAATGATTGATTCAGGGGCTAGTACTACGGTAATGCCCAAGTAGATAGCTGATGCTTTAGAAATTAAGTATGAACCACTCACTAAAGGAGTCATACAGCTAGATGGAAAAACAATACAAACCATAGGGAGAATTAAACAACTCCAATTACAATTATATGCTTGTCCTAATATAATTGTAAATTAGGATGTAGTAGTGATAGATATACCTCTTATTTTTGGCTTATGTTTATCAAGAGACTTTATAGCCAAGATAGGAGGATATATGTCCCTTGATTGGTCTCATCTCATCTTAAGAACCAAATATGGTTCAAAGATGAAGATATTGTTTGAACCATTATATAAAGATCACATCACTAATAAGCCCATTGCAAAGATAGAGGCAGCCCATGTTATGATGAATAAAGAAGAAAGGGTTTTTCTCGAAGAGCTAGGTGAATGGACTGAATATAATCATGAAGAAGAAAATGATCATCTATTAGTTATAATGCAAAGTGACCCATATGGAAATTACGACTCTATTGGTCTAGGCACTTACATTATACTTGATAAAGATCATAGAATTTTAAATGTTCTAGAGGAAGAAAGGTCAAAAGATACCTCTTCTATCAATCCTTGAGCCTATTATGAATTCTAGATTCCTAGTGAAAAATCACAAGCTCATACCTTAACCTTAGATGAAGAAGAAATAATTTCTAATTTTCTTCTTAATTTGCAAGATGATGTAGAGGAACATGGACATTTTTTGGATCATGATTTGAAAGATTTGTTTGAAATCATTGGGTCAGGTTATACCATTTTTCAAGATAGGTGTGAGCCAGTTGTAGAGGAACAAAATAGCATAGAGCCTCAATTACATATGCAAAATTATTGCAAACTTTTAGAATTATCCTTCAAGATATTGGTAATTTTGAAGTTATTAAAGATGATGATCATACAGTAAAATTAGAGTTTGTAGTAGGAGTTAAGTCAATAAATGATATATGTCAAAAGGTTTCTATTGGAGGCAGGTTTGACTTAGACTCACTCGAATGCAAGCAAATCAATGTGGCATACACAGAGGGAAATTCACCAAAGCTATATCCAATTCAATCACTTGTATGGAAATATAAGCTAGCTTGTCATGAAAGAGACTTTAGAAATTTTGCTTTTGATCTAGGAGGGAGATAAAGATGCTTCATTAATGTAGTTAGGTAGTTTCCCCTTTCTGTATTGCTTTGTTTCCCTGATTTGTTTTCCCATTTTTTTTGTTTTCCCACCTTCCTTTTAAATAAGTGTTTTTTGAACACGTAGTCAGCAGCTCAAAATTTTCAAAATTTTCAAAAATATCCAATACATTGAATGTCTCACAAATCTTTAGAAATCCCCAAGGTACCTTGCACTACCACTTGCATAACATGTCTATCTCACTGTTCCATAAAGATTGAGTAGGATTTGCTAATGGTTATCTAAGTTTAATGCCATTTTGAGACTTGATAGGTCAATAAATACCTCTTAGCAAGAGTTAAAGTTTAAAATTTCTCAAACATTCTTGCATCTACATGAAAATATCCTGCTACTTGTATTTTTCTGTGCTTAGTAAACTTGCTTTAGTGAGAGCATTTCCATTTTGCAAAAGTTCATACAAGCTATCACAGACAAGATATAGAGATGGAGGGGGCACAATATTCAAAACAAGGAGTTGGGATGTATGAATCCCTTGATAAGTTTCTTGTAAGTAAATCATATGCTTCAGCTCCCACACAACCATTGAAGACCTATCCACAGACCAAGTTTCCTAAAGCTGGTCAAGCAAGTGACCCAGTGAAAATACAAGATTATGAAGATGGCATCATGGACCTAATTTTTTAGAGAGCTAGTAGTAAAAATCTTAGAGAAGGGGCACATCAAAGGTGTCTATAGAGGGCTAGAGTAGGGAAATATGAAACATTTGCCATGAGGATATGGACCTCACAACTGGCTCAATTCATTGTCCTAGCTATGCATCCATGCCCCAACCTGGTCGAATTATGTGTAGACTTGTTCCATGCACCTTCATGAACCATTCAATGAGGTCCATTCATGGTGAAAATCACACCATAAGCTATTAGGGATATGCTAGCCCTGCATCATGATAGTACAACTATGTTTCTCACTATTGCTAAAATGCAAAGAATGTGGGCAAACATCAACACACAATTAAGGTTCTTGAGATTTGAATTACAAATGGGTGATGACAACACTACAATACCCACACTCCCTGAACTAAGAGCTTAATTCACCCAGGCTAGCCAAGATGCATTGTCAATGATGGATTTCATCTTTGGCATGAAAGATGATATGGTAGTGTATGTAGAACAAATGGCTATTCTCTTCAGGCTGAAAACTATTGATAAAACCTAGGAGTATCGGCTTGACTTTTTTGAGCAAATTACTTTCTCAATGGTAGAACAACTAGCTCATTTCAGATCAAAAGGAGTGTTCAGGTATTCTTCCTATTTGTTCCACCTCATGCTTTTCCAGAACTCTGACCTCTTTGCCCAACATATGTATCTTAATATGTATGACCCAGATTTTGATCTCCAAAGGACCATTCCTGTGTCTGCATGGACACACATTTTGTCAAAGACTAGTGACCCATATAAATTTTGGGAATCATTTGTCACCCCTACTTTTTGCCACCTCAGTCCTGAACCAGTTATGAATAGAATATTCCCAAGTGTTTCAAATCTATTGGCCAGTTGTCCAATTCCTTGTGATTTTTATTTTGGATCCCACCATACCATTATAAGAGTCCATGGTTTTTATGGGGAACCAATATTGCTACCTAATATTTTGACTCTTAGGTTAGCATTCCTAGAGGTCACCAGGTAGGTATCCATAATTAATAATGAATTTGGTTCTGGGAAGAGAAAAATAAAAATGTATGATCTTTCGTGGATGACAATAAGCATGGTTTTGGAAACTAAGGACACAGAAGTTGTGTTTCTCAGAAAGCTATCCTTTTTGGGTTTCCTTCTAGTTGAAGACAAATGGGTTTATGACCCAAATGGTTTCATAGCCTCCTAGGTAAGGACTCATAGGGTAGCAACTAGAATTTCACATGAAGGCCGCCCCTTTTGGGAGAATAGAAGAAATCCTAGGAAAGACACTCCTTGTTTTTATGTTGAGTTAACAGACTTACCCCTTCCACAAAATAGGCCATGGGAAACATTCTATGTCAAACAAAGGGATTATGATCCTAAAGTTAGAATGACATCTGGCTTAAGGAGAACATTAAAGAATAAAGATTGGGATACTAATAAGATAGAGGCCTATTGGAAATATAGGCAAGAAATTTTTCAAACAACCCATTCTTTCAAGAATGTAGACACAAATGAAAGATGGGAAGAACTATGGGATGAGTGCCATCTCTCCCCTGTATCTATCCCAGAGACAAGTAATTTGCCAACACTGGGTTTAGAGTAGGAATTTAGGGCTGGGTCAAGTCAAGAATCACAAGCCTCAGAGTAAACTGTAGCTGCAGTAACTGTATCAGTCTGGCCTCAATCTCTCAGTGCCATAGAAATGAAAAAAAGTGTGGTGCCTTCATCATCACAAGATTCCCAATCAGCCCCAATTATAGATATTCCCAGTTCTCCACAAGAAGTAGATGTGGAAAGAAAAAGGACATAACAAGAAGAAGAGACACCCAAGAAACAAAAGAGGGTGTAGTTTCAGTTTGGTTCAGAAGAACAGATAGACACCACACAGCACCAATTACAGGGTACTATAATTACTCCTTAGGTAAGTATTATTCCTCCCTCTCCTTCTCAGTCTATTTTTTATCCTATTGGCATGATGATTTCATCTAGCCAGATGACACCCCCTATCACTTCTATCATTCTTATTTCCCACTTCGCCCCATCTATGCCACCTTCGACCTTAACATTACCTCATTTCTCTCTGTCTATTCCCAAGAAACTTTCCCCTTAGATCACCCATAGCCAACAATTGGCTATTCAATATGGTCTGCCACAAGGACATCTTTTTGTGGGTGGACACATTGCCTCTCCTTCTACCTTCTAGACCCAAGCAGATGCTGCTAGGAAGGCAAGGAAAGCTTAAAGAGAGAAAAATAAGATTAAGGAAAATAAAGCATTGGCTACACCCTATCTGCGGTCACAATTTGACCCCATTCAGTAGCAATTGATGGTGACCCATTTGTCACCAAATGTAATAAAGCCAATGGAGTAGATGCAACTAGAAGATTACATGATGAATGTAGTGGCCATTGACATGTCCCTCTTTAGGCCACATGACAAAATTGAGCTGTTGACTGAATCCACTTCTGTAGTTATTGAAGACTACTTGAAGATATCAAGGAGGCTATAGAAGATGGAAGTTGAGCTAGGAAAGGAAAAGGCAAACTATAATAGTTTGACCTCAGAGATTAATAGAAAAGATAATGAAATAGAGAATTTGAATAAATAGCTACAAAATACTATTTCTCTTCAGACTCACTGGGTAGTTTAGGCCCAAAATGATTCTTTAAAGGTAGGGCTCACATAGGAAAAGGATGTGATGATGACCCTTAGGTGTGAAAAAGTAACATTGCAAGAAAAATGCGAGAGTAACCTATTGCAGGTTACCCAGTTGTAATAAAACCTGCTAAGTGAATAGAATAATACTGTAGCTGTACAAGCCCAACTTCAAGCAGAGCAATAAAGAGCAACACAATTGACACTGGAGTTGACCAATAGGCCAAAGATTGTTAGAGTGTTAAGTTTGGTAAAGGATCTATATGAATCCATGTGGAAGAGAATCTCTTTAGAGATTATTCAGCTCAGGCCAACTCTCACCTTCTTGCTAAATGCACAGAAATTATGCACAAAGGTGGAGAGTTCAGTTGTAAATACTCTGGCTATAGTCTTTGAGAGAGTAATGGACTCACAAACATTACTACAAAAGCTGTATGATGTAATGGATGCAACACTATCAACAATAGGAATTAATGATAGAATGGTCACTGCCAAGCGAGTAAATGAGGTTCTCAATTGCAATTTTGCAGCCACTAGTTGCAGAGAGATTCTAGATGTCATGAAGGAAGGGATCAATGAAATGAAGTAGCATGTTGAAGATCTAGTACAACTAGGTTTTCCTTCTCTATATCTTGATGACAACACCATGATGATGGTAGAAGACATAGAACCTTTGCTGTTGGCCAAATAGAAGGATCAAACAATTTTCCAAGATCTAAGGGATGATTCATCAGTCCCTAAAATAGAAGCTGTCTTGGTTCCTATTTCCTAACTCAAATTAAAATTAAAGGCTATGGTTAAAATTTTTCAACATTTTTCACACAAGGATATTATTAACCTTGATTTAGCCTTCAATTAATTACAGATTAAGTAAGGGTTATCTAATGAAGAGTGGTCTGCCTACCAGACAACATTGTTGAAGCTGTGATTTTGAAATTTTGATCTAGCAGGAGTTGTGGTTTCTTTTTAAGCAAGATCAAAAGTCTTGGGGGTCACCAATAACTGTAGATCAAAAATTTACTCAATGTTCCATTCTATTTTTCAGTCACGCGCCATGAATTTTTATCTTCACATACTTTGGTCTGAAATGGCAGAGTTTTGAAATAGAGCATGGGCTCTATTTTCCTTTTGATTCATTTTTTGTCTAAGTGTTGAAATCAAGTGAAAGCTAACAAGTGTCATCATCTGAGGCATCCTTCTCAGTAGAAACTGCCAAGTGTCATCATCTAAGGCACCTTTTATATTTTCTATGAGTTGGTCAGAATGTGCCACGTATCTCATAGTGACTCAGTAAAATGCACTAAGTTTCAATGTCTGTGGTTTCATAGTGGCACCTACATTTCATCTCTTTTTAGTGAAATGTTGTAACAAGCAAAGTATCAGGACTCAATAGAAAGTGCCAAGTGGCAGTCACAAAAGGTCTCAGTTTTGCTTTTCTAAAAGTGATGGAAGTTGCCACGTACTCCAGCAAAAGAAAGTAGAAGCCACCATGTGTCATGATCTGAATTATCTTCAATTTTTCTTCACTGATATAGCAAAGACTATGGTGGGTCCCAAGTTGTGTGTCTGAAGCAAGCAGAAGCTGCCAGGTATCACTATCTATGTAAATGAGAAATGAGACTCGTTTGTTTCTATGGTATAAATAGAGTAAAGCAGAGAATGCCACATGTCATCTTCTACAAGTTTCTAAAAGGGTAGCTAAAAGAAGTGGAGACCACCATGTAATCCCAGATAAGTAAAGTAGAGATTGCCACGTATCTTTAATGAAGTAGCAGAGATCAACACTTGTCCCTATGTCCCTTTTAAAGTTGCTCAGGTAAGAAATGTTGTGGGTCTTATTTTATTTTAAGCTGTTGAAGTTTTGAGAAAGCAGATTGTGACAAGTGTCAAAGGCAGAACACTCTTGAGTGAAGACACAAAAGAGTATAAGTTATGCATAAAGTGCCGTGTGTCTTCAATAGTTACTGTAGAACATGACAAGTGTCATCCTCTGATGTCTCCTAAGTAACAAGAAGGTTTTCAAAGAATTGGCTAAGTGTTAATCTAGCATTTAAGAGAAGGGAGCATCTTGCAGTCTGTCTAAACCAATGAACTACTAGAAGATGAAGCATTTTAGAAACTATAAAATGTCTTCTGTTAGACACTGCAAGTTGGGTTAGATTTCAATTGGGCCATTAGATTAGGAACAAGTAGACAATTCGGGGTGAATCCAAGGATATAAATAAGGGTGCAGAGATCACCAGAAGGATCATCATGAATTATCAGAGAGAATTTTTGAGAGAAATTATTGTAAAGAGTCTAGAATTTCTAGAGCTGTGACTAAGTAATATCATTTGCTTTTGTCTCATTTTTTTGAGTTGAAAGGTTTATATAACTGTACATGTTTCTACCCCTCTTATATGACTAGAAAATTCAAATAAGAAGATTGAACCCTATGCCTTTGTTGATATTTTTTGTGTCATTTGCAAAAGTAGTCTAGGCTGTAGACTTTCTAGGGTTGTGATTAGGAATGCCATTTGCTTTTGTCTCATTTTCTTGAGTTGAAAAGTTTATATAACTGTACATGTTTCTGAACCTCTTATATGACTAGAAAATTCAAATAAGAAGATTGAACCCTATGCCTTTGTTGACATTTTTTTTATCACAACAAAAGAGGTCTATGCTATGAGCCTCTGTTTCTATTGTTTCCATCTTTTACATTGATCATGCACTTGTTTGCTCTTAAATGTAAATGAATCCTACATATAGTCACACTGTGCTCAGGACTAAGGTTGAATTACATTCAGGTGCATCACCATAGATTATATTTCCTTTCTTTCATTGTGTTTCTAATTTAAATTCCTATCCCTTTTCCCAGTATTTACTCAATTTAAAGAACTAGCTTCTCTAATATCTGGAGGTTGTTTCAAGATGCAAGTCCCATATCTTGAAACTTCCCATTGTTGGTGTTTATTACAAAGCACAATTTTAAATCATCAATAGTATGTTTTAAGGGAATTGATTCAAACCCCCCTAATTTTTTTTGTGCTTCCAATAATATATATCAAATCATGGTACTTTGAGAGTGGCCCAATAGCCTAAAGATGATCCTCAGAAGCATAAGCTTGAAGTTTGATGATGACAATGTTTATCATGATTGTAATGATGGTCTACCAAAGAATAATGGTATTGATAGAGTTGAATAAGAATAATAATGATGACAATATGAGTCATGATCAACTCATAAACCAAGGTGAGTTATGTGTTACTATAGGATATAAGTCAGATTTGAAAGAATGTCAAAAGTGTTATTTGCTAGCTCAAAAGGATTATGTAGAAGCCAAGTCAAAAGTCAAGCCTAAGTTGAAAATAAAGTATATAAGGACATTGAATACATGTTGAGATAAAGGAATAGGTTAAGGCATCAAGGTGTCTTTTATAACCTCATTCTAGGCCTTGTAAAAAGGCATGTGCAGGTATCTTGGTGAAGTAAGTAAGCCTAGGTATATGAGAAGTTGTTTTGCATTATATGGGCTTAAGGGTCAGGTGTATAAGTATTCATAAGTGTTGTATTTAATTTATTTAAGGAAACTTATGAATGTATATAAATCATTGGAGACACTCCTCTATTAGTAGATGTATGGGGTTACAAAGTATCTATATGATGAATTGATCAAACTAGTCACATTATGTTCCTAGAGTAGGTGTATAGTGCCAAAAAGGTATACAGAGACATAGAAACATAGTGGATGTTGTTGATAGGACTGAGAGCATGATGAATGTTTGATATAGGAAGGTAATATGTATATTATCCATCCTTATGTTATTAGATGAGATGGATTCATGATGTATTAAGTTATGATCATGTATCCTTGTTTTTGTCAATATGATTTTTGAGCATATATGCATTCAAGTAACAAAACCCAAAGGAGGAATTCATTTGAATCATGAGTGCACATGTTATGAAGACTAAGAGAGAGTCCCTTTGTTTGAAAAAAGTTCTAAGTTAGATAGGGTTATGGAATGATGGTTTAAACATAAGGTAGAGATAATTTTATCTCTAAAATTCAAGATGATAGTCAAATACTATGATGAAAAGACTTGAGGTAGCTATGATATTTTTAGATTGCTCATGAGCTCCAAGAGTTGGTGTGTAAACCAAGAAGATATGTATTATTCATGAATAAATTTGAGTTATGGATTGGTCTGCAAGACCATTGTGTTCATGAAGATGGTTATGAGCCTAATC
Organism: Torreya grandis; assembly: GCA_037957365.1. NCBI lineage: Eukaryota > Viridiplantae > Streptophyta > Pinopsida > Cupressales > Taxaceae > Torreya > Torreya grandis. Next base: position 5,596,118 of record JARHVA010000290.1, on the reverse strand, counting down.
TATGTTGAGATTTGGAATTGGTTTTAAGAACTTAATGAAGGTGATTGATTGTGAAAAAATGTGAGTTTCCTATATGCATAGTGAGATTGGGTTGAAATATATATGTGTTCCTATGATGGTACCAAGTATAATAACAAAGGGGGATCCATTCAGATTAATCATGAGCTTTAATAAGGCATATGAGTTATAGATTGATTTATAATACCAATGAGATTATGAAGACTATTTGAAGTTTGTTAAAAAAGCTAGAAGTGTTGTTGAAAGGTAAGAAGTTTTTATTTGTTTTAGAATATTGGTGTCCATTAGTTGGTATTTGAGATATGTAGCTATATTTTAATCAAGTGGTATTAGTTTGAGAATCCTAATGACTCATTATGTGAGCTCAAGTTGTGAAGACAAGGGAAGGTTCTTTAGTAGATGTCGAGGTAAGGTGTCCCTATGAGTATTCTAAGTGTGATAAATTGGTTTCAGTCATGTCAAGGACAAGGTGAGAAATAGTGTGTTCTAATTTCATCTAAAAATGGAATGCATGGTATTAGGGGGAGCATGTGTTTAAGATGCTTCTTATTTCTTTTTGTTCTTGTGTGTTGAGTTTTTTGTTATTGAAGATGATTATCATTACTAAAAATATGCTTTGTCAAAGGGGGATTTTCTTCTTCATTTGTTTCTATTTATCAATCAAGGAGAGTGATGTTCATATATTTTATTTATGTATAAGCTTAAGAGGAGCATGGTTGGGTACTTTTTATGAGATGAGTTCATGTTTGGTTGATCAGACGAAGATTGATCTTATTTGGGAAGAAAGTATGTTTTAGGTCTAAGGATTAGATGGTAGTTTTTTCATAGATGACCATTTATAATTAATTTAAAAAGGGAAGAAAGAACATATTTGGAGAAATACTAAATTGGGAGAAAGATCCAACTTAGGGAGATGAGCATGATCTGCTTTGTTAAGAGTGTTTTCCATCAATGATAAAGGGGGGGGAGATTGTTGAGGTATGTTCATGTTGTTGTGTTGAGGCATTAATGTTTTCATTGATGCAAAAGGTAATTAAGTGTCATTGATGTCCTAGAGGTGCTCTTTTGAATATCCATGGTAAGTGATCATGATGGCTTAAGCTTGGTCTAGTAGGTCCTTGAGTTTTGCATAAGGTCTTGGCACAATGTTGTGATGTGACAAGCTTATGATTAGTTTTGTTTTGTATTTATATGAGAGATAATAATAAAAATAGTATTGATTATGATTATTGACCAAGTTTATAAGAATCAAGTATTTATGGATAAGGTGTATTGTGAAGCCTGGTCTTGTCTTGGTGAAGGCATGAATAGTGAATCTCAGTAGCATAGTGAGGTAAGTAGACTAAGGATTGTGAGAATATGTGTGGCATGGTATAATTTTTTTTGGAATGAGAGTGAGTTTTATAGTACATATACAATGGAAAGAAAGTATTTAGGGATTCATTAAGTTTAAAGAGAGATAATTTTAAGATAACTAACATCCTATGTCTTCTTGTCTTGTGTGATCAAGAAGGTTAGTTTAGACTTGGAAAAGGACCTTTATGGTTTAAGAATTCTTGGTCAAATGATAATGATAGGATATGTTGTAAATAATATCTTAGATGTTTTTAGATGAGTTTTGAGCTATATAAGGAGCCTTGAAGGTCTCAAAATGGTATGTTGCCTAGTATGTCTATTTGATGGACTAGTTCTTGACCATGGATATGGATTGTAGAGGCATGTTGATGATTATATGGATATGTATGATATTAAATTTATGAAATTAACTAATATATCATATGGTAAAGGTGTTTATTCAGTCACATGACTCTCAAAATGATCTAAAGGGGTAAGTTCTTCTTTAGTGGTCTTCTCATAGACCTAGTCTTAAGACCCTAGGTGGTAAAATGAGATATCATGATCAGTTTTGGAGAATTTTGAGCCAATGTGGGCATGGTTTGAGGTATTTAATATTATTTAAAGTGTTTTGGTAAATTTTTAGGTTAGAGTTGAATAAGAAAGCATAAAAAGTGGATTTGAGGTCTCTCAAGTGCTAGAATGAGATGTTGTAAACTTGAGAAGGATTTTATCATGCTTGTTGGCACTTGTGACTATTACATGGGATGATGATATCTTAAGGAGAGATTTAAAATGGTTATATAAATGATTTAAAATCATTATTAGTTGTTTTTATGAGTAAAGTTTTATGAACAAATTTTAAGAATGGAAATTAGTCTAAAACCCTCCTAAAACACTCATAGTGACATGATATGAAAGATTATGATGGAAATGGATTAGAATGGTTATTGTGATGATTATATCTTGGATTAAATCCTCTCAATCACCCCCAGGTGGCATTACCTAGAGTGAGGAGAGAGAAAATAATCAGTTATAGGCATATTTATAAAGAAGTTTATGTAGTTCTATAAAGATGCATTGACCAAAAGAAGTCAATAGATGGAGGGAAAATTTAAAGACTCATATTTTATTCCATTAGTGGTTTATAAGAATTTTTTAGACTTCAAATATGCTAAACTGATCATGAAATTTGACCTATTGCTAAAAAGGCCTTGTGAGGAAGATAATGAGAAAAATAGGTAGAAGTGGGGATGAGATTTAGGATGTGTTGCAGTGGATTAGGGATGGATAGGATTTAATAAGGTTGTTTTTAAAATCATGTAACAAATATATCTATTGGATATAAGTAGAAATGTGCTCTTAAACTGACATGTCTAACATAATGAGGTCTATATATAATAAAGACATGAGATTGGTCTATAATACCAATATTTCTATTTGATCCTATAATATATTTGTTTTAATTTTATATAAGTATGTTTTATGATCATATAAACCAATTTTAAGTTAATCAAAGTGAACCTATAGGTTTTCTAAGTCATTTTTTCCATGACTATGTTTTGGAGCATTCAGATAATTCTAGGTATGCAAGATGGAGTGATGAGTATGAGACATTACATCATGATTTAACATATCTAGTTCACATTTTGATGTTTTTGAGATATATACGACATATAAATTATTTATATAAGGTTGATATTTGGTATAATAATTTAAAATATGGAATCTAAAATGTCTTGTCTAGCCGTGTAAGGACTATGAGAGAAAAGGTCAATAGATTCATCTGTAAGACCAATAGTTTACACTATAACCTATGAGATATCTGATGTAAGATGTTATATATATAAAATAATATATATTAAAATGTATAATATTTCTTGGAAGTGTCATTACAAGAGTTTAAAACAACATTCATCATGACTAGTTTCTAAGGTATTTTGATAGACTTGAGTAAGCTGAGTGCAGAGTTGTTCCTGAACCATTATATCCTAATAAGAGATATGAAAATAATGTGGTGATGTTATATATACTCCATGGGATATTATAAATTCATTTAGAGTGTTTTAAAGTTTTTATACTGATGTTTGAGGTCAAATTGCTAATGATTGGGTTTTGAGAAAATTAGCAATTTTGAGTGAGCTTTTTGAAGAGGTGTTTCTAAGTATTTGGAGCTTCATTGGAGTCTAATTATTTTTATGATGAAATTCAGTTCATTAATTTTCAATCTATATTTTTATTGTGCCTATAATGTGTTTTTACAATTTGTTTGAGATTCTTCTTTGAAGACAATATTTTTGGGGTAATTAAGCCTAATAGGTCTTTAAGGCCTAATGGTGCTTTCAAGGTGTGAGCATAGGATTTTAATTATTGAGAATATATGAGGTTATTTTAGGTTTAAATTTAAGTTTTTAAATGTTTTATTTCATTGGTGAGTTCAATCTAGGCCATATAGGTTTAAGTTGTTCCGTGGAGAGGATACACCTGATGCATTAGGTCTCTATTAGGCCTAAAAGAAGAATGAGGTCTAATGTGTTTGACCGACCTAAAAGTGATATAAATTTTATTTATTCCTATGTGTAATGTTCTATTACTAATATTTTGGTATTCATATAAATTTTTAAAGTGCTTTGACTAACCAAGAGAGTATGTGAGCAAGTGACTTGTATTTATATAAGGCCTAATAGGCTTAATTAGGTGTGTACTAGAGAAGATACCTTTAAGTGAATAAGAGGGAATATTATGAAGAAGAGGATGTATTTAATACCATTATAATATGGGATAGATAATATTATGAACATATAATATAGTTTTTTCATGTGGATATCAAGGTCAATTGACCTAATAAGTTTAGTAAGAGGCATATTGAGCAATGAAGCCTAAGAGGTAGGTTTGAGAAAGATAGAAGTGTGTGAAGAGAAGAAGAAGGTGATAATAATATATTGTGTGATAAACATAGGTTTTTTAAGGTGATAAAAATTTATAGGTGACTAAGTTAGTGCTGAGATATCTAGGGGGTTGGTGCCTCCTTGCAAGTTGGTGCTTGTTAAAGACTAGTTGTGTTGGTGATTGACTAGGTTGGGGTTGGTGCTCCTTGTGGAGTTGGTACTTCACTAAATTTGGATATTGTAATTATAGGACTGTATTCCATTTTTATTTTCTATTTAGTTTTCTCCCCTTTAGCGTTTCCCACATAGATGATGTGCTTTGTGCTTCATGCTCTTGTGTATGATTGTTTATGCATTGGTTGATTTATGTGTTTGAATGAATGATTAATAAATAATAAGTGGAATTAAATGTATGTTTTAAGGGAAATTATTCAAACCTCTCTCCCCTCTCAGTGGTTGTGCTTCTAATAGGAACAATAATGGAAATCAATAGATATTAAAAAAAGGGTGCATATAAAGGCGGATAAATTAAGGGATGTACTATATCAAAGTGTAGGAATAGATTAGATGGTGAAATGTGTACATATGGAAGAAGTGATTATTCATAAAATTAAATCTATTACTACAAAACATAACTAATATGAACTAGTCTTTACCTTACCTATTAATAAGTAGCTAGAAGATATAGGGTAAATTTTATCAAATTAGGATAAGCTAAACACTACAACCACCATTAGGTCCATTAGGGATGGTGGGCATACAACCACATACCTCAGACTTACCATTGTATTCTCTATCATAGATCCAAGTAATCATTTTAAAATAACACTAATAAGTCACAAGCATAGGGATCACCCTAGAGGTTTTTTAGTAGGCACCATAAGGGAAAGTAGTAGATATAAAAGAAAGTGTACACAAAGAAGAATAAATTAGGGGATGTATTATATTAAAATATAGGAATAGAGTAGATGGTGAAATATGTATGTATGGAATAAGGGATTATTTATATAATTAAATCTCTTAATACTAAACATAACAAATATGAACTAGAATTTACATTACTTATTGAGATGTAGCTAAAAGATATAGGTTAAATTTTATGAAAACAAGGATAAAGAACAAGTAGATCATGGGAAAAATATGGGTGGAGAGATATAAAAGGGATAAGGAATAAAAAAATAAAAATAAAATGAAAGATAATAAAAATCAAATACTAAGAAGCAAAAACACTAGTAAGAGGAATAACATAAAAAGAAGGATGTGGAGGATAAGTTGGTTTAGGAAGAGTACTAAAAAAAGGAACAAGTGGGTGAAACTACTAGGAAGTATGAGTAATAATGTTAGATAAATGTGAAATATGATTAAACTATTTTAAAGGTTGAGGAAGAAATAAAAATACATGTATAACATGTTGAAACATCAAGATTGACAAAGAAGGACTAGAAAAATAAAGAACCGATGAATAATTTTATAGCACAAAAAATTATAAGTCGGACAAGCCAAGCACCACAACCACCATTAGGTAAATTAGTGATGGTGGTAATATCACCACCTACCTCATATTTACCATTGTATTCTCTATCGAAGATCAAAGTAATCATTGTAAAAATACACTAATAATTCATAAGCATAGGGATAACCCTAGAGATTTTTTAGTAGGCACCATAAGGGAAATTAGTAGATACAAAAAAATGGGTGCACATAAACAAGGATAAATTATGAGATGTCTTATAACAAATTTTAGGAACATATCATATGGTGAAATGTGTACATATGGAATAAGGGATTCTTTATACAATTAAAGATCTTACTACCAAACATAACTAGTAAAAACTAGACTTTGCATTACTTATTGAAAAGTAACTAAAAGATATATGGTAAAATTTATCAAACATGTATATCTCTCAAAATATAATAGAAGGAGAATAGACAAAGATGTATGGCATCTCTCCTACTAGAAAACACAAATAAGAGGGTAGATTCCAAGACGTGGTAAAAATATCTACAAGACCATAAGAGATCTTATAACATCCATTTCATACTCTCTAAATTGTTTGATTGTAACATGGAAGAAGAAGTATAATTTATATCTCTAATAAAAGTATCTCAAGGTTACATCTTCCATCTTTAATTTGACCAAATATCCCAATTATGCAATGCATAAGAGATTATTAGATATTAGACAAGAATAAAAAAATAAGAAAGTGGAGATAACATCCATAATCACTAAAATGGATGGACATGTAACATTAGTTAGTAATAAATTATATAAAATTAAGTTTTCCACTAGAAACTATGATGCATTCTTCTAGACATTCGATACCCAACATATACCTATTGGCATTATGGTAGTTTCTACATAAAATACTACTTTAAAGCATAAGATACAAATAATGACATCCTTGGTAACCAATTTGGATGTATTTAAATATATGTTTTGCACAAAATATTTGTATATCTTACCCTAACAAAGAGGTATTAAGGTTGGCCATCATAAAATAAGAATTTTGAAACACCATCCTATAAGTCTAGGTGGACATGTTAATTTATGGTATTTGGGTACCTCATGATAAATTTATAAGTTATTATTTTTTTATAATTATGCCAAATCCATAGAAAATATGAAGGATAGGATAATTGAAGATATATTTTTTTGGGTTCCTAACAAAATTGTTTATCATAGTTGTTTCAAAGACTAGCTAAGGATATAAAGTATGGAAAATGTTGGTGGGATTATTCATCAAGAAGTATTGATCATTATTGTACAAAATATAAGATCCAAACATGTTGCAGCATAAATTATGGTTATAGATGGACAAAATAGGTTCATCTCTGACATGTGTGACATTATATGACACTTATTTCATCTCACAAACACTTGTATGAAGATTATGCATCTCCTAAAATACATGCAATATGACTATTGAAACATATAGAGTAAATACTAATATTGTATAAATGTAATATGTATTTTTTGCATACATGAGAAAATGGAGTGTATTTGCAAAGACTGTAATAATGAGACATAATAGGTGTAAGGATTTATATAAAGTAAAGAGTATAACTAAGTGATAGATAATGAGTATAGAGATAAATAGTACATCGACATGGTAATTAAGATTTATATAAATAAATATAAAACTTAGAACTTAATAAATATTATGTTTTGTGTTGAGTGTATTGAGTATATGACTAACTTAATTAAATTAATTAATTAACACATAATAATATATTAAAGTGTATTTATTTATTCCTCTTTATGTAATATCAACTCTAGTTAAGGTCACTCAATTCCATTAATCAATACATAATACTTGTTTTATGTCAACAACATCTAATAAAAGACATGAATAAAAATGTGAAAAAAATCACAATAAAGTGTTAATTCCTTTTGGAAAGATGGAACATAGTCAAAAATAAGTTTTTCAAATTGAAGAGATATTATATATTCATATCACACCTTCAAATGAATTAAGAATTTACACTTAGGATAAATATTAAAACATGATCATATAATATATTTCTTTCCTAGATGAATTATCTCAAAAAAAAAAATCTCTTTTAGTAAGCACAAAAATAAGGAGTTGAGAGAGTCAATACAATATATAAAAACTCTAAATAAATAACACATGTAGAGAAAAAACATAATAATGTCAAATAATCATACATTTAATAAAAATAGATTACATGAATTAAATAATAAGAAATATAACTTCAAATTAAATAATTAACCACCTACATAAAAATACTAAGATTTATGCAATATGATAGATACATTAATAAGGGGGTAGATAGTATGGTAAACTTAAAATTTGATAGCCCTATTTATAACCATTAGCATAAAATTGAGGGCTACCTAGACGTATTATTCAAATCATTATGCTTGATGTGTTTAAATTCCAAAGTCCCCAGGTGGGAGCTCTCACTAATTATTATGCATAATCAATGGTTAGATATGCCTATTATGAACTGGTCGATAATGATTCCCTCATTCATTTCAAGGATTGATATATAAGCTTCAATCATGTGAAGCAAGGATTAGGAAAAATAATAATCAATTCCCACATCAATTTGATCACTGAGATTGTGAGGGATACATTTAATAGGGTTTCAACTAGAAGTAGAAGGATGAGAACTTCACAACCATGAGAGGTTATTATGATAGAGATGAATCAATTTATTGTGAAGAAATAAAATATGATTAATCTTTTTGGCACATTTTATGGCATGGAGGTTTGGAAAATTTCATGTTGAGGATCGTAGGATTTGACCCTGTAATTTTGAACTACTTAGTTGTGGTTTGGGATGAAAGGGTGGTCATAATGAAGGTATTGAGCACAAAAATCACTAAGGAATCCATAGGTGAAGTAATGAGCA